>RYFJ01000171.1:0-208842 GCA_003991445.1 Oryza meyeriana var. granulata
GAGGAGCAACAGGAGGAGGCGCGCCGACTGCGACAACAGGAGGAGGCTGACCGCGAGGTCGCAAGACGGGCTACGCAAGGCTGGGCGAGCGGCTCAGCAAACAGATTCTCTAGACTAAAGTCGGCAATCACAACGTTCTGTCGTCACGCCCACAGCAGAATGTGTGGCCACCGCACCTTGCTGGACACGCTCCAGCTCGGCCTAATCACTAGGCCACCCCAACTATCACCAATATCAAGGCGATGATCACGGCTGTAGCCTGCTAGCAACAACAACAGCAGTCGCGGCGACACCGTGGTACCGACTAACCGGTTGTGGATTCCAGCAGCAGGGCGCATCACATCAGCACAGCGATCGGGCGATCGGCTCAGTCGGCCCGCTAGGAGTTGAGGCAAACGTTCACTCGGCAACACTAACAACGACACCGGCGGCATCACCAGTATGACCGCTGGGGGCCCAACCAAGATCTCCGGAGGTTATGCCTTAACAACATGACCTCCGCCATACCATCAACGCCCGGCTCACAACAAGAAGAGGACGAGGCACCGCCGACTTGGAGGACAAAAATCGAGTGCTTCAGTCTCATCACAGCAGTTTATCCATCGTGGTCGAAGCCCAAGCCCTCATGAAGATGAAAGGCATTCCTGCTTTCCACGGGAGCTGCAGGGACGTTCGATTGGCGACTGTTTAAGCCCACAGGAATCGAAAAGTATGAATGGCCCCAAAACAAATCCTTGAGTCCTAGCTCACCGTATATACCCTGGCAGTTCGACTACGGGGGCGACAGGCAAGCCATGCTAACTACCGCCCGGTCACCCTAGCCGACTCGGCAAAGGACATTGGCTGACAGGGCTCCCGAGGCGATCGATCGGGTTCCTGGGGAAGAAACTCAGGAGTGGGTTCATCGCTAATTTTCAGTGAACCTCTAGAAGCCATCTTCTGAACAGATCTGTATCAACTACACCATTTAAGTAAGAACGATCCTCTACAAGATTTTTATCAAGAGATTCTCCGAGAAGCGCAACAAGAGATCCAATGATCCGAGACGAGGCCGTCATTCGCGACCGTCCGCAAGGCAGTTAAAGGACGCCCTGTCATCGCGAAAATTCACACGGAAGCCCACCACCCTCTGTCCGCGGCTCTTTTTCGACATGGCCAAACAAATACACCGGACTCGCGGAAGCGGTCGCAGAGGGCCCTTGATGAGAAGAAGGAGTCCGACAGAAAAGACCAGGAAGACGAAAGCCGATAACGAGCCGTCTCAAAAAACAAGTCTGGCTAGCGCAAGCGAGTCGACAATGAGGTGGCCAACAGAGCGCACTGGTCACGGCCCCAGCGGAACAACGACTACCAAAAAGTCATGAGGCGTGCCATGCCCTTCCACCCCAAGGGGCAAGCACACGGCCAAAGACTGCTTACATGATTTAAAAGTTTGCCTCCGAGCAGCTTCATCATCTGGCGCTGACAAGACAAAGACAATCTACTAGTCAGGGTTTGGCGATGATTTTTCAAGATCCCAAGCCGAGCTCAATCACATTTTGGAGGGCGCTCGCGTACGAGTCAAGTGCAACAGAAGCTATCAACGCGTGACATCAACACGGTCTCTACAATGGACACCCCTAGTACCTTGCGCTGGTCAGAGATGGCCATTAACCTTCAACCCACAGATCACCCAGTCGGTTTCACACCCGGGACGCTATCCAGTCATCCTGGACCGATCGTTCAGAAAATATCAGGCTAAAGAAAATCCTCATCGACGGAGGCAGCGCGCTCACATCTTATTCGTAAGACTTTGACAAGATTGATGATTCCTATTCAGAATTACGGCCGAGCACTGCGCCCTTCCATGGGATAATTTCCCGGCTTGTCATCAACTCCAACTCGGGCAGATCACATTTGCCAGTAACCTTCGCGCACATGGGATAACTTCACAACGGAAGGTCTACTTCGAGGTCGCCGACTTCGAGACCATTGTACCCACGGATACTCGGACGACTGGCACTCACCAAATTCTTAGCGATACCGCACTATAATATATGGTGCTCAAGATGCCTGGCGCCAGCAGGAGTCCTCTCCCCTTCCGCAGCGACGTCAAAGCAAGCCCTCACCTGTGAGAAGAGAGCTGCGAATTGGCTCAATCACAAGAGGCGGCAGTCGGCGCAACAGCATTCGGCAAGCCGTCACAACTGAAGTTGAGGAAGATTCTAGTTTCGGCAAAAAAAGACGGGCGGAAAGTCAGAATTTCAGTGGGACTCTGACATGAAGAAGACCCCCTGGACCCTTCCGAACCTCTAAAACTACTTTATCGGGACCGGACTCGACCCCAAATAGGAAGACGTGCTCAATCACCTTCCTCCAGCTAACAGGATACCTTCGCGTGGAAACTGTTCCGACAGACCGAGCTAACCAAGGGAGGTGATCGAGCACGTCACCTCAACGTGAAGACAAAATGCCAAGCCGCGTCAAGCAATGCGGCGGCGCTTCGCTCAAAACCGCAAGGTGCTATTCGCGAGGAGATCACCAAGCTCCTCGCAATCAGGTTCATCAGGAGGTCTATCAACCCGGATTGGCTGGCAAACCCAGTTCTAGTCCAAAGAAAAATGGTAATGGCGCATTGTGCGTCGAGTTACACCGATCTCAACAAAGGGTGCCCCAAGGACCCCATTTGGTCTTCCCAGGATAGATCAGTGTAGAACTCCAGGCCGGAGTGTGGACCTACTCAGCTTTCTCGGACGTGCTACTTCAGGATACCATCAAATCAGCCTAAAGGAGGAAGACTGCTTAAAGACATCTTTTCATCACGCGTTTTGGAGCGTACTGCTACATCACAATGCGTCGGTTTTTGAAAAATGTTGGAGCCAACCTATCAACGGCATTTCAACGGTGTCTGCCACAGCCCAGATCAGCGCAACGTGGAAGCCTACGTCAACGACGTGGTGATCAAACTTAAGTCCAAAGAAGACCTCAACGCTGACCCTGGAAGAAACTTCCCAAAATCTTCGAAGATTCAAGATGAATTTGAACCCGAAAAGTGCGCCTTCGGTGTTGCCATCCGGCAAGTTTACTCGGCTTCATCCTCTCGCATTCGAGGCATCGAGGCCAACCCGAGAGAGAAAGTCAACGCAATAATGAAACATGGCTCCCCCACTAACCAAACAAGACGGTCTAGGAAGCTGACAGGCCCGCATGGCGGCACTCAGCCGATTTATTTCCCGACTGGCAAACCGGGGTATGCCCTTCTTTCAAGCTACTCAAAAAGGCAGGACAACTTCCAATGGGACTCCGGAAGCCTAAGCAAGCCTTCGAAGATTTCAAACCAATTTCTCACATCACCTTCCTGTGTTGGCATCACCCATTGCCCCAGGAACGCTAATGCTATATCTAGCCGGCAACCCACTCAGTAGTCAGCACGGTGCTGTGGTCGAGTGATCCAAATAGGGTCACATCCCAGAAAATACAGCGGCAGTTTACTTTGCATCAGCGAGGTGCTTGCGACTCAAAAGACCGAAGATCATCCGCAGTCCAGAAGCTGTTATATGGCCTACTATCACAGTCCGGAACTGTACATAATTTCAAGCACATCAAGTCAACGGTGGTCACATCGTTTCCACTCGGGGATGTCCTTCACAATCGCACGAGGCCACCGACCGAATCGGCTAAATGGGCACTAGAGTTGATGGCTTCGATATCACCTTTCAGCCACGGACAGCAATTAAATCACAAGCTCTACGCCAACTTCGTGGCCGACTGTGGGACCAGAGTTTCAACTGCCTACATCAACAGCGAAGCTAGATTTACTGGACAAAATTGTACTTCTGATGGTTCTCTACGGATCGGCGGCGCCAGAGCTGGAGTCATATTGACATCCCCCACCAGCGAAAACTCAAGTTACGTTCTACAAATTCCACTTCCCGGCTTCCCACAACGTCGCCGAGTACGATGCACTCATCCACGGGCTTCCGTATTGCAATATCAACTCGACATACGTCGACTGGTTGTGTGGCGGGGATTTCTAACTCGTGGGGTAAACCAAGTCATGAAAGGGACTGGACTGTCTCAATGGATACCATGGCGGGCATACTGTTCAGGGAGGTTCGCAAGCTGGAAAACAAGTTCGACGGGCTGGAGATAACACCATGTCCTTACGGACAATACAAATGATGCTGCAACGAGTGGCAAACATGGGATCGAAGCAGAAGCGTTCCGACAGAATATTTGTCGCAGCAACTTATGGAGCCATCAGTCAAGAATAAAACGGCGCCGGAGCGGCGGGAGCGCGACCTACCCCGGCTACAATTGAGGTGCTTACACATATGGTCAAGACTGGCAGGGCTCCTGTTATCAAATCTCCTGGACGACGAACTCCCAGACATGCCAAGTCAAGCCGAAACAATATCAAGCGTCAAAGCAAAAGCTTTCTACTAGTCGGAGAAGACCTGTTACCGAAGGAGCGCATCCGGTGTCCTCATGCGTGTGCGTCACCACTAGGAAGGCAAGCAGATCCTGCAGTCGATCCACTCGGGCCATATGTGCACCTTGCCGCATCTAGGACATTTAGTCGCGTAAGGACTTTACGCAGGGATTTTGGCCCACAGCAATAACAGACGCAAAAGAAATTGTCCGCAAATGAGAGGTTGCCCAGTTCTACGCAAGAAAACCATCTCCCAGCCCAGAACTCCAAACAATCCCAATTCCTGCATTCGCAGTTATGGGGCTCGACATGGTCGGGCCTATTCAAGGAAAGCGCCAGGAGGTTTCCACACATCTATTCGTCGTAGTGGATTAAATTCCCAAGCTGGATGAGGCCAAACCGTTGCACTATAACAGGCGGCACGAGCAAAGACTTCATCATGGTATACTATAACTATTCGGGGTTCCTAACCACATCATCATCGACAACGGGTACGTCAGTTCACGGCGGCATGGTCCAAGACTTTCTGCGAAGATTTCAGCATCAAGATCTGCTATGCTCTGTGGCACACCCACGGAGCAACGGGCAGGTCGAGCATGCCAACGGTATTGGTCTTACAAGGCTCAAGGCCAGGATATTGACCGACTACAAACCATATTGTGGGCCAGTGGCGTACAAGAACTCCCATCTGTTTCTCTGGGGTCTCTCAGAACACGGTTAGTCGGGGAACAGGGCAATCCCTTTCTTTCTGGTCTAGGTGCTGAGGCCATGCTACCGACAGAGTTACAGTTTGGCTCTTCCCACGTCCAGGGCGCTTACTCAGAAGACGTCTCAAACAATACCGACGACTAGCTAGATCAGTTGGAAGAAGCAAGGGACATCGCACCAAATCAGTCGGCAAGGTATCTTCAAGGGCCTACGTCGCTTTAACGCAAAATTTGGTATGGCTCTGTAATCAGATTTGGGTTAGAAGAAAATTATAGTAACTAACGGAAGTTGATCCAGAAGACCGGAATCCAGGAAGAAGCGTGAAGACCACCAGATGGCAGTTAATTATTGTATCTATTAATTAGGCAAAGTCCTGGCGTCTATTCTTCAGGAAATCCGATCTCGTGTTCTGATCGGGGTCCTGTTAGTGTTTTCCTTTTGGATTACGGAAATCGTGTACCGTGTCCACTAAGGACTCAGAATCAACTCAGGGTAATAATACGGTATGCCCTGGGTGCTTTGTAATATATCTACTTTCAATCAGATCAATACAATTTCGGTGCATCGCCACCCCTTCGACGGGTTCTTGCTTCTCGAGCCGGGCTGCATCGGTTAAGTTCGACCTCCTGCGAGAGGGTAAGTCTCGTCACCCCGGACACCGCATCAGCTAGGACTTCCTCGGTTGAGTCCGATATTCTAGTATGTTTACGGTGGACGGCTTACCACGATATATCTATTTCATCTATGGCTGCATCAGTTTAGTTTGATCTCATAGATCGATTAGGTATATCACATCACGTGTGCACAGATCATATCAGCTTACTGGTTGTATAAGCTTATCGACAAGTTTGTGCTGCATCGTTAGGTCCGACCTTACTAAACTGCCACCGATAAGTTATTCCTGCTTTTAGCGTTGATATTTTTTGCGCAAGCGTCTTATCGGAATGTATAGCCGATAAGTTACCATATAGCTCATCACGATTGCATTAGATCTATCGGCCTGTCGAGGTCTTGTTATCGTCACCAGTCTGTGCTGCAACGGTTGGGTCCGATCTACTAGACTGATAACAATAACTCTACTCTTAATAAGCTGATGGGTTTTATGCGATGTTTTATCGGAGTGTTTAGCCGATAAGTTATCTTTGTATCCAGCCGATTTGTCACAAACATTTAGAAAATCGCTGCTAACCCGGGCACGAGCACAAGCAAGTACCCGGGCACGAATAGCAAGCAAGTACTCGGGCACGAGCACAGGCAAGGACTCGGGCACGGGCACGAACAGCAGGTAAGGATCCGGACGCGAGTACAGGCGAGGACCCGGGTACGGGCACGGACAGCAGGCAAAGATCCGGGCACGAGCACGAGCAAGGGCCCGGGCACAGGTGCGGGCAGCACCTTTGAGGCGGCACTAGCAATTATAATTGCAATCGGCTAAAGTTTATTCAATCCATTTATTTACACCTTTTGTCTATTTATTTTATCAGTTTACAGCCGATTTCCGAGCATCCCTTCGATGATCGGCTAGTTTGATATTTGCTTATCATTATTAGCTATTATTCATGCCATCATCGGCTTCCAGTCGGTGTATAAGTGCTACAGTTCATATCAGCCATCGGCCGATGAGACGAGTCCAGATCGGCTTCCAGCCGATTGGCTCATTGATTTAACATTTTCCCACCTTGTCAATTGCAGGGTCAAATTGACTGGCACGCCTACGAACCTCAAGATTTTAGGACCTGCATTGGAGCGAAGCAAATCTCCCAGGCCTTCGCGTGTCTCTAGGCGCCGAACGGCCCCCGGCGGTTTTCAGCGTCAACAGTCGCTACCACAATCGCAATGTCTGTGGCCGCACCTTTTTGGTCGAGGATCTCGTCTTGAGAAAAATACAAACCACCAAAGACAGGCACAAATTATCCCCACTTTGGGAAGGGCCGTTCATTATAGCCGAGGTCACGCGGCCAGGCGCCTACTGACGGAAGACCGAAGGCGGTGTCGTCATCAGCAACTTATGGAATATAGAACAGCTACGTCCTTTCTATACCTGAGCTTTATACTTTCTCATGTGTACAGTTTTCTCTGACTCACTACGCCGCTTGTATCAACCGAGTAGTGAGTCGAGGGCTGCATGTATTATATGTGTTTTGTCAACAAAATACGAGCCTGTCTTACTCCAGTTATGAAGCCTTACTACGACTGTCACGTTTGCCCGAGTACACTTTCTTACAGTGAACGATTTTATTAAGTTCCAAACAGACTAACTCGGCGCAGACTACACATTCAAGTAAAGCTAATGACAATTGAGTAGTAATTCAAGGCTTGGTGGCACTGCACATATATTTACACATGTTTTCCACAAAAGTTTATACATACCGACTACATGATATATTACTCTTACAGACCTAGGTCTCGGGTGATTATCTCAGCAGTCGACCTCGCCCGGGCTATCAGCTCTAGCGCCTCCTCGGGCGTCGTCTCCTCGGCAAACCCCTCCCCGATGGCTTCAATGTCTGCCCTCGGGTAGATTGATTTGGTCATCGCCAGGGTCTAGGCCACGCCGGCAATGACATGCTCATCCAAGTACCTCTTCAGAGCACTCGGTGCATCCTCAAGACGCACCTCCACTTGGGGGATTCGGCTGCAGCTGGTTCCCACAAGGCCAGGATCCATCAGATCAAGGAGCCCTTTCACGGACCCGACGAGGGCCTCCCGTGACTCCCTGATAGCCTTTATCTCCTCTGTATAAAACCGATATTGGGCCTGGACAATGGCTCTCATGTCTGTCCGGGTCCACCGGCAAGTAAACTTGTTAGGCTCGGCTGTAGATGGAATGACTAAAAGATTGGTTAAGATCATCGTCGAGACGGGGACTTACTCACGTAGTCGGCCTCCCACTCGGCCACAGTCTTCTCCAGTCTAGCTTTTTCTTCGCCGAGCTTGATGGTGGCCTCTTTTAACTCGGCCTTCTCCCGTTCGAGCTCGGCGTTGGCCTATGTTAGGTCGGCCTTGACCTTCTCAAGCTCGGCCTTGGCTTCTTTGGCCTCCTTCAGCTGGGCTTCCCTCTTTGTTTGGGTCTTCAACTCCACTTCGAGGGCTGCGCGACAGATTAGTCAAGAACTCAACCTTGCGGCCAAGACACAGCTGGGCAATCGGGAACAACGCAGCTGGAGAAATACATCAAGGGTTCAGTCGGGAGGATGCATTCGGGGGATTTACCTCTAATCTTCCCGGCTTGGACCCAAGTTTCATCCCTGAGCTGGGTGACGGCATCCTTCAGCTAGGCTTCCCTCCCCGCGTGGCGCTCCTCCATCGCGGCCTTCAACACCCGGAGCTGCTCTAATTCCTCGAGGGAGAGAACAAGTCAAGAGCGGGGTTAGATGTCAGAACAGGAAGACCCCCTAACTCCACTGCAAGAATTATACCCGAACTCCCTGGGACCCGGTGATGGCGGCGCGAAGCAGGCTTTCGTGTTCCCTTCTCGCCGCAGCCTCATCAAGCTTGAACCTCTTCACGGTTCCATCCGGCACCATCCAGGTGAACGTCCGGGGAAATTTACGCGGAGGAGCTTCAATCCGGGGAAGGTTCGGGATCTCCGGTGGCAGTAACGACGACGATGACGATGACGACCATGATGGCGAGGGGGTCCTGGCCCCCACGCCGGCTTCCTCCGTAGCCTCGAGGGTCAACTCGGGGACTCCGGCAATGGCCTCGGCAGCGGCCGTCGACTCAGGGGCTGGGGCAGCAACCTCAATAACCGCTCCTTGGTCGGGTGGCACCAGCGGCCCCACAGTTGGGACCACCTCAGTCTCCGGGACTATGATGGCCACCGGCTCAGCGGGTGTGCTCGCGGGCGTCGGCTCGGCTGGGGTGGGCTCTTCAAGGGGAATGGTCGGAGCAGTCTCCTTGAGATCGATATCGGCACGCTTCCTGCATGGCAAAACAGACATCAAAATACCACTGTAATAGACAAGAATCTCAGAAGATCCAGAGCAGCCTACCTCTTGGAGAACTTGAGTTTCCCGCCGAGCGATCTAGGTCCCGGAGGAGCACTAGGCCCGGTTGTCGGCCGAGTCAGCGAAGCGGTCGACGGCGGCATGGTGACTGGAGGCGGCCCCATTGGTGGCGTGGTCGACTCGGGCACCCGTATGCTTGGCAGCGCCTGCTCGGACCTTGTACTCGGCGGTGTTTTTGCTAGGCTTGGCAACGTCGAGCTCGGCTGTACTGGTCCCAATCTAGGACTTGATCGCCTGGGTACTGCGGCGGCGGTATCCTTTATCTTCAGGCTTCTTGCCACGGCATGCGGCGTCATGGCCCCCTCGCCCCGATAAAGAACAGGCTTTTTCCCCGCTCTCTTCGAGTCGGGTTGGGCGGCAGGGGGGCTCCTCAGCCTCTTCTTTGATTTGACGGCTGACAACGGGCGGGAGTCCTTGTTGAACTCCTTACACCACTATAGATGATTCAACAACATATATCACACAATGCTGGGCAATCATAGATATAAGTCCCTAGGCATTCAACGCAGAAGAAAGACAAAGGTTACCTTGGAGTGGGGCCAAAGGAAGCTATATGCCGCGATGCAGCGCTTATCGTCTTCGGTCTCGATCACCCATTGGAGAAGTAACCAAACAAGGTCTTGGTCACCTTGTCCTTGTTGGCCGTCTCGTGGCTTACTCGGTCGGAATCATGTTTGCCCTGAAAGTCCCAGCCGAACGCGCTCCTCAGCTTCAGCGGCTAGATACGCCGAGTTAGGAAACACTGGGCCACCCAAGGACCAGTCAGGCCAGCTTCCTTAAGCTTATCCAATTTCGCCAGCAATTGGTGTACTTGGCCCATCTCTTCAAAGGTTGGGTCTGAAGACCAACTTGGTAAAACTACCGGTGGCAAGCCGGTGAATGGACGCAAGGAGGGAGCCAAATCTGTGCAATAGAACCACTCCTTGTGCCAGCCTTTCAAGGAAGATTTCAAGGGGAGATCAAGATATGTTTTCTTCCCATCACTCCTCAATTGGAGACCACCCCCCCCCCCCAATCACATTGATATTATTCTTGGAGGGCTGGGGTTTGATGTGGAACAGATGCCTAAAGAAATTAAAGTGGGGTTCCACACCCAAAAAGCACTCGCAGAGAGTAACAAATATGGAGATTGGAAGAATCGAGTTGGGATTCAAATTCACCAACTCCAACCCATAGAAGTCAAGGATGCGGCGGAAGAACGCAGAAGAGGGAAGGCACAAACCCCGATCGAAAAAAGAAGCAAAGACTACTGTTTCGCCAGATTGGGGGTTTGGGAGCGACTCACCCTTAGCCGGCCTTCAACGGATCACCTCCTGACTAGGCAACTTCAATTGACTCTCCAGTAGCTTTAGTTTCACCAAGCCGCAATCTGTGGAGGCCATAGGCCCCGGGTACCTCATTACCAGTACATGGGCCACTCGGATAGAGGATGGGCCAGACCATGTAATTAGAGATAAGATAGCACCCAGCAGGCTGTACCTCGGATAATAAGGAAACAAAGTCTTAGTCGGATAGGATTCTATCTCTAAGAAGGAAATCCCTTAGTTGTATCCTACTGGGATCCTTATCATGTACCCCTGTCCCCTAGTATATAAAGGGAGGCAGGGCGCCCCTCAGGGCAAGCACAACAAGAGCAACCGGATCATCGATCCCCATATACTTCAGAGGAATAACACCTCAACTGGACGTAGGGTATTACCTCACCTTGAGGGCCTGAGCCAGTATAATTCTTTTGTGTTCCTCTGCAATCCACCGAATTCACCCTCGCCGGATAATCCCATAGTTTTATTGCCGGTGCAAAGCATCGACAGTTGGCGCGCCAGGTAGGGGATGCTGGCGAATTCCTCATCTGAAGATTCGATGGATTCAATCAACGGAGTCGACAGCAACAAGCTCTTCCCCGGAGATGCAATTACCTTCGGAAGCTTAGACTTCATTGCCGATCAATTCGGGGATCTCACCCTGGCTGAGGCGGATCCAATCTTGCCAGCCGGGGAACCAGCCGACGTTGCACCAGTCGGCACACAGGACACCGCCGTCTCCTTCAGCGACTTCCTACGGCGGTCCCTTACATCGCCGAACATCGGGACAACCCTCCCCTTCGGCGTCTGGCTCGCGCTAGGCCTCGAGCCAGCACGGGTTGGGCCGAGAGGGGGAGAGATCGTCAATCTCCCGCACGGGTTCGGCGACGCAGCGCATCTACAAACCGCCCAGCAGACCCGATCTCCAGTGGTTCAGTTTGGACACGGTCAAACACCGTTTCAGATTGGATCCAGAGAGGTCGGAGTTGTTCTTACTCCGATAGATTACTCGGAGTCCGACACCAAGTCGGATAGCGGTTCGAGCGCCAGCTCGGACTCTACTCTGGCAAGCTTCCTCCTCCCCCGCGAGATCTTCATGGCTTCAACACCACCTTCCGAGGTGCGCCGACTACAAGAGGAGCGACAAGAGGAGGCACACCGATTACAACAAGAGGAGGCCCGCCGCGAAGACCGCAATAACAAGCTACGACAAGCTGGGCGAATCGCTTAGCAACAAATCCTCCAAACTAAAGTTGGCGACCACGACGTCTTCGTCACACCACAACAGAACGTTGTGGCCGTAGCAACTCTGCTGGACACCCTCCAGCTCGGGCCGGATCACCAGGCCACTCCGACTATCGCCAAGATCAAGGCGATGATCACAGCTGCTGCCTATCAGCAGCAAGAGCAGTCGGACAACGCTGCTACACCGACCAACCGGTCGGGTTCTCCGGCGGCAGGCTCATCTGCATCAATGCGACGCTGGGCTGCCGGCTCCAGTCGGCAACACAAAGAGTCCTGGCAAACAACGCTTGGCAATACCAACAATAACAACCAGCGGCGTCGCCAGTACGATCGCCGACCCAATCAAGACCTCCGAGTGTGACTGCACCGAGACCTTCGTCACACCTTAAATGCTCGACGCGAAGAACGCGAAGAAGATGAACGCCGCCGACTAGAAGACGAAAACGAGCGCTTCGGTCTCCACCACGAGCGACTACATCGCCAAGATCGGAGTCGGAGCCCTCATGAAGATGAAGGGATCCCAGCCTTCACTCGGGAGCTACAGGACGTCTTGTGGCCGACTGGCTTTAAGCCCACCGGGATCGAAAAATACGACGGCAAGACAAACCCCGAGTCCTGGCTCACCGTCTACACCCTAGCAGTTCGTGCTGCTGGGGGTAACAGCAGAGTCATGGCTAACTACCTCCCGGTCGCGCTAGCCGACTCGGCGAGGACATGGCTGACAGGTCTCCTGAGGCGCTCGATCGATTCCTGGGACAACTCAGGAGCGGTTCATCGCTAATTTCCAGGGGACCTACGACAGACCCGCTTCGGAGCATGATCTTTATCAACTGCACCAGAAGAAAAACGAGTCTTTGCGTGAATTCATCAAAAGGTTTTCCGAGAAGCGCAACCAAATCCCAACTGTCAAAGACGAAGCCGTCATCGCCGCCTTTCGTAAAGGGGTAAAAGACGCTCCACTCATTGCGAAATTCACTCGGAAGCCACCATCCACAGTCCGGGCACTCTTCGACATGGCCAACAAATACGCCGACTCAGCCGAAGTGGTCGCAGAGGCCCTCGACGAGAAGAAGGAGCCCCGACAGAAAGAACAGAAGGCGAAAGCCGACAACGAGCCGTCTCAAAACAAGTCCGGCAGCCGTAAACGGAAGTCGGACAACGAGGTGGCCAACATGGAGCGCAGCCGATCGCGGCCCCAGCGGAACAACGACTACCAGAAAGTCATGAGCGGGCCATGCCCCTTTCACCCCAAGGGAAAGCACGCGGCCAAAGACTGCTATATGCTCAAGAAGTTTGCCTCCGAGCAGACTTCATCGTCTGGCATCGACAAGGGCAAAGACAAGCCAGACTCGGGTCCGGCTGACGACTTCCAAGATCCCCAAGCCGAGCTCAACCACATCTTTGGGGGGCCACTCTCGTACGAGTCCAAGCGCAAACAGAAGCTTTCAGCGCGCGACGTCAACACGGTCTCCACGGTCGACACCCCCCACTACCTGCACTAGTTAGAGATGGCCATCACCTTCAATCGCGTAGATCACCCAGATCGGGTTTCCCACCCAGGACGCTATCCACTCGTCCTGGACCCGGTCGTCAAAAACATCAGGCTGAAGAAAACCCTCATAGACGGAGGCAGCGCGCTCAATATCCTTTTCGCCAAAACCTTGGACAAGATGAAAATCCCTCGTTCAGAACTACGGCCGAGCACTGCACCCTTCCACGGGATAATTCCCGGCCAGTCATCAACTCCACTCGGGCAGATAACTTTGCTGGTAACCTTTGGCACACGGGATAATTTCCGCATAGAAACTGTCTGCTTCGAGGTCGCCGACTTCGAGACTGCGAACCACATGATACTCGGACGACCGGCACTCGCCAAATTTCTGGCGATACCACACTATACATACATGGTGCTGAAGATGCCTGGACCAGCAGGAGTCCTCTCCCTCCGCAGCGACGTCAAGCAAGCCTTCACCTGCGACAAGGAGAGCTCCGAACTAGCTCAATCACAAGAGGCGGCAGTCGGGCGCGACAACATTCAGCAAGCCGTCACAACAGAAGCCGAGCAAGATCAAGTTCTGGCTAAAAAAGCAGTGAAGTCGGGAATTTCAGCGGACTCTGACACGAAGAAGATCCCCCTGGACCCTTTCGACCCCTCCAAGACTGCTCTAGTCGGGACCGGACTCGACCCCAAATAGGAAGACGCGCTCGTCACCTTCCTCCAAGCTAACAAGGATATCTTCGCGTGGAAACCGTCCGACTTGCCGGGCGTACCAAGGGAGGTGATCGAGCATGCCCTAAACGTGAAGACAGATGCCAAGCCAGTCAAGCAACGACTACGGTGCTTCGCTCAAGACCGCAAAGATGCTATCCGGGAGGAAATTACCAAACTCCTCGCAGCCGGGTTCATCAAAGAGGTCTACCACCCGGACTGGTTGGCAAACCCAGTTCTGGTATGGAAGAAAAAGGGTAAATGGCGCATGTGCGTCGACTACACCGACCTCAACAAAGCATGCCCCAAGGACCCATTTGGTCTTCCTCGGATAGACCAGGTGGTTGACTCCACGGCAGGGTGCGACCTACTCAGTTTTCTCGACTGCTACTCGGGATACCATCAAATCAGCCTGAGGGAAGAAGACTGCTTGAAGACATCTTTCATCACACCGTTCGGAGTGTATTGCTATATCACAATGCCGTTCGGTCTGAAGAACGCGGGCGCAACCTATCAAAGGGCCATTCAGCGGTGTCTGCATACTCAGATCGGGCGCAACGTGGAAGCCTACGTCGACGACGTGGTGATCAAGACCAAGTCCAAAGAAGACCTCATCGCTGACCTGGAAGAAACCTTCCAAAACCTTCGAAGATTCAAGATGAAGTTGAACCCGGAAAAATGCTCCTTCGGTGTGCCATCCGGAAAGTTACTCGGCTTCATCGTCTCGCATCGCGGCATCGAGGCCAACCCGGAGAAAGTCAACGCTATCAGGCACATGGCACCCCCGACTAACCTCAACGACGTCCAGAAGCTGACAGGCTGCATGGCGGCACTCAGCTGATTTATTTCCCGACTGAGCGAGCGGGGCATGCCCTTCTTCAAGCTACTCAAAAAGACCGACAATTTCCAATGGACTCCGGAAGCCCAGCAAGCCTTCGAAGACTTCAAACAATTCCTCACATCACCCCCGGTGTTGGCGTCACCTCTACCCCAGGAACCGCTAATGCTATATCTGGCAGCAACAACACAGGTAGTCAGCACGGTGATCGTGGTTGAGCGATCCGAACAGGGTCATATTCAAAAAATACAACGGCCGGTCTACTTCATCAGCGAGGTCCTTGCCGACTCCAAAACGAGATATCCGCAGGTCCAGAAGCTGCTATATGGCCTACTTATCACAGTCCGGAAGCTGGTGCATTATTTCCAAGCACACCAAGTCACGATGGTCACAGCGTTTCCACTCGGGGATGTCCTTCATAATCGCGAGGCCACTGGCCGAATCGCTAAATGGGCACTCGAGTTGATGGTGTTCGACATCACCTTCCAGCCACGGACAGCAATCAAGTCATAAGCTCTAGCCGACTTCGTGGCCGAATGGACAGAAGCCCAACAGCCTACACCAATAGCAAAGCTAGAGTACTGGACAATGTACTTCAACGGTTCTCTACGGATCGGCGGCGCCGGGGCCAGAGTCATATTGACGTCCCCCACTGGCGAAAAACTGAAGTACGTTCTGCAAATCCACTTCCCGGCTTCCCACAACGTCGCCGAGTACGAGGCACTCGTTCATAGGCTCCGCATCGCTATATCACTCGGCATACGTCGACTGGTTGTGCGCGGAGATTCTCAACTCGTGTTAAACCAAGTCATGAAAGACTGGACCTGCCTCGACGACACCATGGCGGCATACTGTCAGGAGGTCCGCAAGCTGGAAAACAAGTTCGACAGGCTGGAAATCACAATGTCCTCGCCAAGACAACGACGCAGCAGACGAACTGGCAAACATGGGATCCAAACGAGAAGCAGTTCCAGTTGGAATCTTGTCGAGCAACTCATGGAGCCATTCAGTCAAGAAGAAAACCCGGCACCAGATCAGTCAGGGAGGCGAGCCTACCCCGACCACGATGAGGTACTGCACATATGTCAGGACTGGAGGACTCCTGTTGTCAAATTTCTCACGGATGACGAGCTCCCAGAAGATCAAATTCAAGCCGAGCAGATAAAGCGTCGAAGCAAAAGCTTCCTACTAGTCGGAGAAGACCTGTACCGAAGGAGCGCATCTGGTGTCCTCATGCGCTGCGTCACCACCGAGGAGGGCAAGCAGATCCTGCACTCGATCCACTCGGGCATATGTGGCAACCACACCGCATCCAGGACGTTAGTCGGAAAGGCTTACCGTAGGATTCTTCTGGCCCACAGCATAACAGACGCCAAAGACATCGTTCGCAAGTGCGAGGGTTGCTAGTTCTACGCAGACAAAACAAACCTTCCAGCCCAGGAACTCAAAACTATCCCCATCTCCTGGCCATTTGCAGTATGGGGCTCGACATGGTCGGGCCTTTCAAAAGAAAGCACCAGGAGGATTCACACATTTATTCGTCGCGGGTGGATAAAGTTCACCAAGTGGATTGAGGCTAAGCCCGTTGCAACAATTACAGCGGCACGAGCCAAAGAACTTCATCATGAGTATATTATACCGGTTCGGAGTCCCTAACCACATCATCACCGACACCGGTACTCAGTTCGCGGCGGGCCTATTCCAAGACTTCTGCGACAATTTCGGCATCAAGATCTGCTATGCATCTGTGGCACACCCGCGGAGCAACGGGCAGGTCGAGCGAGCCAACGGTATGGTCTTACAAGGCATCAAGGCTGGGATATTCGACCGACTACAACCATATGCGGGCCGGTGGGTACAAGAACTCCCATCTATTCTTTGGTCTCTCAGAACCACGGTTAGTCGGGCAACAAGGCAATCCCCTTTCTTTCTGGTCTATGGTGCCGAGGCTATGCTACCTACCGAGTTCCAGTTCGGCTCTCCACGAGTCTGGGCCTACTCAGAAGACGACTCCAAGAATACCTGACTGGTCGAACTAGATCAGCTGGAAGAAGCAAGAGACACCGCAACTATCCAGTCGGCAAGGTATCTTCAAGGCCTACGCCGCTACCACAATCGCAACGTCCGTGGCCGCGCCTTTTTGGTCGGGGATCTCGTTCTACGGAAAATACAAACCACCAAAGACAGGCATAAACTATCCCCAATCTAGGAAGGGCCGTTCATTATAGCCGAGGTCACGTGGCTAGGCGCCTACCGACTGAAGACCAAAGACAACGCTCTCATCAGCAACTCATGGAACATAGAACAGCTACGTCCTTTCTATACCTGAGTTCTATAATTTTCATGTGTACAGTTCCTCTGACTCACTACGCCGCTTGTATCAACCGAGTAGTGAGTCGGGGGCTGCATGTATATATGTGCATTGTCAATAACATACGAGCTTATTTCACTTCGGTTATGAAGCCTTACTATGACTGTCACGTTTGCCCGAGTACAGCTCCTTACTTCGAACGTTTTTATTAAGTTCTGGCAGACTCGGTGCATACTACACGATCAAGTAAAGCTGATGACAACCGAAAAATAAGCTTGGCGGCATTGCACACATACTTACACATGCTTGTTTACACAAGTTTATATATTCCGACTGCATAAACATATTGCCCTTACAGACCCAGGTCTCGGGTAATTATCTCTGCAGTCGGCTTCGCCCGGGCGATCAGCTCCAGCGCCTCCTCTGGCGTCGTCTCTTCGGCAAACCCCTCCCCGATGGCTTCAATATCCGCCCTAGGGTATAAGGATTTGGTCATCGCCAGGGTATGGGCCACGCCGGCGACAATACGCTCATCCGAGTACCTTTTCAAGGCACTCGGGGCACATCGAGACGCCCCACTATCTGAGGGATTCTGCTGCAGCTGGTTCCCACTGGGCGGGGATCTATAAGGTCAAGGAGCCCTTTCACGGACCCGACGAGGGCCTCTCGTGACTCCCTGATCAACCTTATCTCCTCCGTGTAGAACTGATACTGGGCCCGGACATTAGTTCTCATGTCTGCCCAGATCAGCCGACAAGTAAGCTTGTCAAATTCGGCTACACGCAGGATAACTAATAGATCGGCTAAGATCACAGTCGGGTTGAGGGCTTACTTTCGTAGTCGGCCTCCCACCCGGCCACGGACTTCTCCAGTTCAGCCTTCTCCTTACCAAGCTTGACGACGGCCTTCTCCAACTCGGACTTCTCCCGGTCAAGCTCGGTGTTGGCCTTTGTCAGGTCGGCCCTGACCTTCTCAAGCTCGGCCTTGGCTTCTTCGGCCTCCTTCAGCTGCGATTCCCTCTCTGTTCGGGTCTTTAACTCCGCTTCGAGGTCTGCGCCACAGATTAGCCAAGGGCTCAACCGTGCAGTCATGACATAACTGGGCAGTCGGGAACAACGCGGCTGGGTGAATACATCAACGGTTCAGTCGGGAAGATATACCCGAGGATTTTACCTCTGATCTTTCTGGCTAGGGCCCATGTCTCCGTCCTGAGCTGATCGGCGCCATTCTTCAGCCAGGCCTCCCTCCCCACATGACGCTCCTCCATCTCGGCCTTTAAGGCCCGGAGCTGTTCCAACTCTGCGAGGTGGGGAGCTACCTCGACCAAGATTTCCGCCATCGCCTCATTGCGGTCGACAAGCTTCTGTACGGGATAAAAGGCGGATCAAAGATGGAGTCAAACTTCAAAACAAGAAGATTGCTGGAGCTCTACTACAAGAACCATACCACGACCCCTTGGGACCCGCTGATGGTGGCGCGAAGCAGGCTTTCGCGCTCTCTCCTTGCAACGGCTTCATCGAGCCTGAAGCTTTTCATAGTACCGTCGCGAGTTGTACACGTAAAGGTCCGGGGCATCACACGTGGAGGAGCTTAGATCCGAGGCAGATGTGGGATCTCCTGCGGTGGCGGCGGTGGCGATGGCGACGGCGATAACCACGACAGCGACGGGGTCCTGGCCTTAGCACCGCCCTCCCCCACGACTTCGGGGACCGGCTCGGGGGCTCCGTCCGCGGCTTCCGCAACGTGCGGCACCTCGAGGGCTGGGGCCTCAGTTTCAGCAGCCACCTCTCGGTCGGGTGGCGGCAGCGGCCCTGTAGTCGGAGCCACCTCGGTCTCAGCAACCGGGTTGGCTGCCGGCTCAACAGGTGTGTTCGCGGCCGCTGGCTCGGTTGGGGCAGGCTCATCAAGTGGAGCAGACGGGTCGACCTCCTTGAGATCAATATCGGCTCGTTTCCTGCACGACGAAGCAAGACATCAAGACATTACTTCAACACACAAAGACTACAGAAGACCCAGAGCAGCGCACCTCTTGGAGAACCTCAGCTTCTTGCCGGGCGACCTGCTCCCCGGCGGAGCGCTAGCTCCGGCAGTCGGCCTGGTCGGCGTCATTGTCGGCAGAGGCGTATCAACCCAAGTCAGCCCCAACTCTGGTATGGTCGGCTCGGGCGCCTTCGCCCCAAGCGGCGTCTGTTCTAGCCGGCCCCTTGGTGGCGCCACCGCCGGGCTCGACAACGTTGGGCTCAAACCCACAGGTCTCAGCCTGGGACTTGACCGCGTGGGCGTTGCGGCAGCGGCGTTCTTTATTTTCAAGCTGCCGCTCACGGCGCGCGCCGTCATGGCCCCCTCACCCCGATATAAAATCGGTTTCTTCCCCGCTCTCTTAGAGTCGGGTTGGGCAGCAGAGGGACTCCTCGGCCTCTTCTTCGACACGACAGCCGACAATGGACGGGAGTCTTCATCAAATTCTTCATGCCACTACAAGTGAGTCAACCAAATGCGTCACGATATGCCGGACAACTATGGTCCGACGGGCATTCCTCACAGAGGAAGGTTAAAGGTTACCTTGGTCCGAGGCCGAATGAAGCTATAGGCCGCAATCCGGCGCTTGTCGTCCTCGGTCACGATCACCCCTTCAGAGAAGTAGCCGAACAGGGTCGCGGTCACATCTCTCTTGTCCGCCGACTCGTTGCTCACTCGGTCAGGATCATTTTTGCCTTTGAAGGCCCAGCCGAATGAGCTCCTAAGCTTCAGCGGCTGAACGCGCCTTGTCAGGAAGCGACGAGCCACCCAAGGACCTGTCAAGCCGGCCCTCTTGAGGTCATCTATCTTCGTCAACAACATATGTGCCTAGCCCAATTCATCAAAGGTCAGCTCCGCGGACCAGTTTGGCAACACCGTCGGTGGCATATCGGTAAACGGGCGCAAGGAAGGAGCCAGATCGGCGCAATAAAACCACTCCTTGTGCCAGCCCTTCAGAGAAGATTTCAAGGGCAAATCGAGATACGTTTTCTTCCCATCACTCCTCAGTTCAAGACCAGCCCCTCCAATCACATTGATATTGCTCTTGGAGGGTTGAGGTTTCATATGGAACAGGTGTCGGAAGAGGATGAAATGGGGTTCAACGCCCAAGAAGCACTCGCAAAGGGTAACAAATATAGAGATCTGAAGAATGGAGTTGGAGTTCAGATGTACCAACTCCAGCTCGTAAAAGTCGAGAATACGGCGGAAGAAATCAGAAGATGGAAGGCACAAGCCTCGATCGAAAAAGGAGGCGAAAACTACCGTTTCTCCAGGTCGGGGATTTGGGCTCGACTCATCCCTGGCCGGCCCCCAGTGAATCACTTCTTGGCTGGGCAACTTCAGTTCATTTTCCAGCCGCTTCAACTTTACCGAGCTGCAATCTGATACCGGCCAAGAACTTCCCGGCGCCCCCGCAAGATCCGAAGCCTTCGGCATGACTGGAGGTGATGAGATTTGGGGAGAAGCAAATCGGGGGCTTGGGGCAAACGGGGAGGATTGAAATTGCCCGAGTTTGGGTGGGGAATATCAACAGTTAACCCTAGCCAGGCGGGAGGCGAAAAGTTGGGCGGGAAGGTGGAAGATGAAGAGATTGGCTGATTTGGGGAAGACGACGGAATCTTTTTCTCTCTCCCCATCTTTTTATAACCAATGCCGACTAAATGGGCTTGGGCCTACACAGTCCGCACTGGGCCAACAAGATACAAGTTCCTATAGTAACATGTTCCATGTGGGCCGTCCGCAGGCTGAGTTGAATTTATAGTGCTGGTGCTGCTAACAGGAGCCGATGAGGTAAACAGGTATGCTTCAGGAGAGCCTTATTGCTAAACATATATGTTTGGGTACCTGTTTTATCCACCAGGTCTCGAGGATATATCCTTATAAGGATCACAAGCTGGTCTTCATTAAAATTGGGGATGCAGGTATCTTTCTCGAGTACACCTGACCGCGCCATGGATTTATTTTCATTGAGTGGTACTCGGCCTACATGCGTGGCCACCAGTTGCCATGAGCAACATTATTCCAGCCGACATGACGTTGAAGAGTCTAACTTTCGAGTAGTGCACTACTCGGGAGAGACTATAAATCTTCATTCCCGCTGACATGATGCGGAAGAGTCTAACTTTTGAGTGGGACGCCACTCGGAAAAGACTATAAACTCATATTCCGACTGACATGAAGTCGAAGAGTCCTACATACAAGTAGTCTTCTACTCGGCAAGACTATAAGGTTTATTCCGGTTGACATGATACCGAAGAGTCACAAATACCTGTAGTGATCTACTCGGGAAAGACTTCTAGGTTAAAGATCTTGGACTTTATGCTTAATTGTCTTCACAATTAAGCACAAAGTCGGGGGCTACACCTAGTAGGTGCGCCTATTCGGCGCACACTATTCATATATCTACATGAAGCCCTTCATAGCCTCGCTGCCAGCTGACATGAAGCAGGACTCGGGAGAAGACTTACTCGGACAAAGAGTACTCGGGCACATCGCACTCGGGCCACATTCACTGAGGAGGATGAGCACTCGGCATCAGCTGTGACTCAACTATGAAGGTCTCAGGGGCTACTGTGGAGGCCATAGGCCCCGGGTACCTCATTACCAGTACATGGGCCACTCGGATAGAGGATGGGCCGGACCATGTAATTAGAGATAAGATAGCACCCGGCAGGCTGTACCTTGGATAATAAGGAAACAAAGTCTTAGTCGGATAGGATTCTATCTCTAAGAAGGAAATCCCTTAGTTGTATCCGACTGGGATCCTTATCATGTACCCCTGTCCCCTAGTATATAAAGGGAGGCAGGGCGCCCCTCAGGGCAAGCACAACAAGAGCAACCGGATCATCGATCCCCATATACTTCAGAGGAATAACACCTCAACTAGACGTAGGGTATTACCTCACTTTGAGGGCCTGAACCAGTATAATTCTTTTGTGTTCCTCTGCAATCCACCGAATTCACCCTCGCTGGATAACCCCATAGTTTTATTGCCGGTGCAAAGCATCGACACAATCCAAAGTCGACCAGGCATTCCCCAATGCACCCGCAGGATCCAAAGCTATCGACATAGTTGGGGGTGGAGAGATTTGGGGGAAAAGCGGTTGGGGGCTTGGAACAGACGAAGAGGACTGGAATCGCCTGAGTTCGAGCAAGGAACAGCAGTAGCAGCTAACCCTAGCCGAGCAAAAGGTGAAATTTGGGCACGGAGACAGAAGACGAAACAATTGGCTGATTTGTGGAAGATGAAGGAATCTTTTTCTCTCTCCCCGTTATTTATAGAGCCTGTGCCAACTAAATGGGCTTGGGCCTACACAGTCGGTGCTGGGCCACCAAGATATGAGTTCCTACAGTAGCATGCTCCATGTGGGCCGCCCACAGGCTGAGTTGAAATTATAGCGCTGGTGCTACTAACAGGAGTCGATGAGGTAAACAGATATGCTTCATGAGAGCCTCATTGCTAAACATATATGTTTGGGTATCTGTTTTATCCACCAGGTCTCGAGGATATATCCTTACAAGGATCACAAGCTGGTCTTCATTAAAATTGGGGATGCAGGTATCTTTCTCGAGTACACCTAACCACGCCGTGGATTTATTTTCATAAAAGTGGTACTCGGCCTGCATGCTTGGCCAACAGTTGCCATGAGCAACATTATTCCAGCCGACATGACGCTGAGGAGTCTAACTTTCAAGTAGTGCACTACTCGGGAGAGACTATAAACATATTCCCACTGACATGACGCGGAGGAGTCTCACCTCTGGGTGGGACGCCACTCAGGAAAGACTATAAACCCCCCTTTCCAGCTGACAGGAAGCTGAAGAGTCCCATATACGAATAGCATCCTACTCGGCAAGACTATAAACAGACATTCCGACTGACATGAAGTCAAAGAGTCCTACATACGAGTAGTGTTAGTGATATGCCCTAGAGGCAACATGGAGATGTTATATATATCACATGCTATGTTTATAATGTATTGATTTGTTCCTTGAAATAGACATTATCATTGTTGATCAATGAGTATGTGACTTATTCATGAGACTCTTAATGTCAAATATTGCTATTTCTAAATGATCCCTGATCATATATCATATGAGGAACAAATATGATTGTAATATCAGCATATGTATTGATTGATGATCATGTCTCATGGATCATGGTATGGAGATACCAAATCGATAATATGGACATATGTTAGTGAACATATGTTGGATAGACCCGCCATGAGATACTGCAGAGATTTCATGTGTCATCAGTTAGTCTCAAGTAGTGTTTATGTAGAGTCCTTACACTTGAGATCATCATGGTTCCCAACATACGTAGTAGCTTATTTTGGGACTACTAAACACTACTCCGTAACTGGGTAGTCATAAAAGTGGTCTTCGGGTTTGCTATGAAACATGTAGTGGGATATGACTGATCAAGATAGAATTTGTCCCTCCTTATGGGAGAGATATCTCTGGGCCCCTCGAAGTAATGGATTATGGAAGTGCATGGCCATGCTACGGTGATTGAGGTGTCAATCACAAGTTTGTAATCCATCACAGGATCGAGAGAGTGATTGAGCTATTAAGAGGATGACACAAGTCTCGCCTTGAGCTCAATCGATATCGTGAGGCAAAGGGATTTGTACATAAGGACATTACAGGTTCAGCCGATATGATCTTTACGTATATCTTGGGGCTAATATGCCTTGCTAGAGGCCGCTATTAACAGGGTGACCAGAAAGGCGTTTCTGGGTCGTGACAAAATATACGTGAACCTACAGGGTCACACACTTAATGGGTTGGAACACTTATTCGAATGTGATTCGAATATGGGCTCGATTCGGATAGAGATCCGAGTAGACTCTTACTGGGCCTCAGTCCACGAGGCCCGAGTAAGGTGGTCTATATATAGGGAGGCGAAGGGCTGAGGAGTTTCACGTGTGTTTTCTGTTAGCCTCGAGCAAAACCCTAGCCGCCACCTTCCGAGCCGAACCCTAGCCGCTCACGAGTGCTAGTACACTCGCGATCGGTGTTTCAGCCCCGGACGTGTGGATACCCGTAGAGGCGCTGCTCGTTGCGGCGTTGATCGGCCGGAGATCAACTACTTCCACTACTACCTCGACGCGCGCGTGGTTGGACCGGCTTCTCCAACTCTTCCTCCGCTGCACTGCGCGTCTAGTGGTAACGATCCATGATCCCTTCTTTCGCATGATGTCCTGGTGTGCGCGGTAGAAATTTTTATTTTTGCTATCGTAGCCTACGCGTACTCCTACAAGTAGTTCCCTACTCGGCAAGACTATAAAATTTATTTCGGTTGACATGATACCAAAGAGTCTCATATACCAGTAGTATACTACTCGGGAAAGACTTCCAGGTTAAGGATCTTTGACTTTATGTTTAATTGTCTTCATAATTAAGCACAAAGTCGGGGGCTATACCTAATAGGTGCGCCTATTCGACACACACTATTTATATATCTCCATGAAGCCCTTCATATCCTCGCTGCCAGCTAACATGAAGCAGGACTTAGGAAGAAGATGCACTCGGACAAAAGAGTACTCGAGAGCAATGCACTCGGGAAGACTTCACCATGGAGGATGAGCACTTGGCGTCAGATGTGACTCAACTATGAAGGTCTCAGGGGCTACTGTGGAGGCCATGGGCCCCGGGTACCTCACCACCTACATATGGGCCACTCGGATAGAGGATGGGCCGAATCATGTAGTTAGAGATAAGATAGCACCTGACAGACTTTGCCTTGTACAATAAGGAAAACATGGTCTTAGTCGGACGAGCTTCTATCTCTAAGAAGGAAATCCCTTGGCGTATCTGGCTGGGATCCTTGTCATGTACCCCTGTCCCCTAGTATATAAAGGGAGGCAGGGCGTCCCATGAGGGCAAGGAAGATCATTGATCGACATAACCTCTCAGAGAAATAACACCACAACTGGACGTAGGGTATTATCTCACATCGAGGGCCTGAACCAGTATAAAATCTCTTTGCGTTCCTCTGCAATCCACCAAGCTTCCCCTTGCCGAGTAGCCCTATAGTTCTATTGCCGGTGTAAAACATCGACAATTAGGGACCAAACCAAGACCTTACCCAAGTCTACTCCTACATCACCACGTCACTTTTTGGTCCATAGAAAGCAAGAGATGACGTTCTGCACGTTTTGGATTCGGATTCAGGCCTCCTGAAAGCATCAACGTCAAACAGACCTAGCCGCTGATCCAGAAGGACTCTCTGGGCCCATGAGTACTTGTTGGAAAGCTTATGGAGTCTACTTTCAGATGGTTTTGGTCCCACATCAAAATTCCTCCTGAGCTGTCCAAAATCATCAAAACAAAACATGTACCTCTTTTAGTCTGAGTCTGTTTTGGACCTTGGGCCTTGTATTTGTGTCGTGGGCTCAACCCATGAGGAGTGCACCCCTCACAGGGAAAATCCTAACCCTAGGATGTTCTAACTCATATATATTTAGTAGCCGCTGCCGTTTAGAGGTGGGTTTTGCTTAAATTATTCTGTCTTTGAACAGTTTCGCCGATAACAAGAGAAGTCGTGGTGCTACGATTGCAGGGTTCGGGTCTTGGTGATCAGAAGCCAGATCGTGAGTGTCAATTCTCCACCAAATCGAGAGTTATCCTTACCTAACGGAAGATCAGGCACCCCATTGCCATCAACAAAGGGCCAAGAGATTGGGATGGTTTGGAGTTCTTGGGCTGGGAGATTTGTCTTGCATAGAACTGACAATCCTCGTATGTGCGAACTATGTCTTTAGTATTTGTTACTGCTGTTGGCTAGAAAAATTCTTGCCTATAAGCCTTCCGACTAACGTCCTGGATGCGGCATGGTTGCCACATATGCCTGAGTGGATCAATTGTAGAATCTGGTTGCCCTCCTCGGGTGTGATGCAGCGCATGAGGACACCGGATGCACTTCTTCGGTACAGGTCTTCTCCGACTACTAGGAAACATTTGCTTCGACGTTTGATTTATTCGGCTTGAATGCGATCTTCTGGGAGTTCATCGTCCAGGAAGAATTTGAGAACAGGAGTCCGCCAATCTTGAGATATGATCAATACTTCGTCGGTTACCAGGGTAGGTTTATCTCTCGACTGTTCTGGCACTGGTTTCTTCTTGACTGATGGCTCCATTAGTTGCTCGACAAAGATCCCAGTTGGGACCACTTCTCGCTTGGATCCCATGTTTGCTAATTCGTCTGTAGCATCGTTGTATTGTCGTAATACGTGTGTTATCTCTAGCCTATCGAACTTGTTTTCTAACTTTCTAACCTCCTGACAGTATGCCGCCATGGTATCGTCGAGACATGTCCAGTCTTTCATGACTTGGTTCACCACAAGTTAAGAGTCTCCACGCACAACCAGTCGGTGGATGCCGAGTGATATAGCAATGCGGAGCCCGTGGATGAGTGCCTCGTACTCGGCGACATTGTGGGAAGCCGAAAAGTGGATCTAGAGAACATACTTGAGTTTTTCACCGGTAGGTGATGTCAGTACGACGCCGGCCCCGGCGCCGAAGATCCGTAGAGAACTGTTGAAGTACATTGTCCAGTACTCTAGCTTTGCTATTGTTGTAGGTGTCTGAACTTCTATCCACTCGGCCACAAAGTCGGCTAGAGCTTGTGATTTGATTGCTGTCCGTGGCTAAAAGGTGATGTTGAACACCAACAACTCGAGCGCCCATTTAGCGATTCGGCTGGTGGCCTCGCGGTTATGCAGGACATCCCCGAGTAGATACAATGTGACCACCATGACTTGATGCAACTGGAAATAGTGCACCAACTTCTAGACAATGATGAGTAGGCCGTAGAGTAGCTTCTGGACCTGTGGATATCTCATCTTGGAATCGGCAAGGACCTCGCTGACGAAGTAGACTGGCTGTTGAACTTTTTGTATATGACCTGGTTCGGATCACTCGACCACCAACACCGTGCTGACTACCTGAGTGGTTGCCACTAGATACAGCATTAATGGCTCTTGGGGCATAGGCGATGCCAACACTGGTGGTAATGTGAGAAATTTCTTAAAGTCTTCGAAGGCTTGCTGGGCTTCGGGGGTCCATTGAAAATTATCTGATTTCTTCAGTAACTTGAAGAAGGGCATACCCCGTTCGCCTAGTCGGGAAATAAATTGGCTGAGTGCCGCCATGCAGCCTGTCAGCTTCTGGACGTCCTTCTGGCTAGTCGGGGGTGCCATGTCCATGATTGCGTTGATTTTCTCTGGATTAGCCTCGATGCCTCGATGCGAGATGATGAAGCCAAGTAGCTTGCCAGATAGCACACTGAAGGCGCACTTTTCCGGGTTCAACTTCATCTTGAATTTTCAAAGATTTTGGAATGTTTCCTCCAAGTCAGCGATAAGGTCTTCTTTGGACTATGTCTTGATCACCACGTCATTGACATATGCCACCAAGTTGCGCCCGATCTGAGTGTGGTGACAACGCTGAATTGCTCGTTGATACATTGCTCCAGTGTTTTTCAAACTGAACGGCATAGTGATGTAGCAGTATGCGCCAAACGGCATGATGAAAGACGTCTTTAGGCAGTCCTCCTGCTTCGTTTGATTTGGTGGTATCCCGTGTAACAGTCGAGAAAGCTGAGAAGTTCGCACCCCGTAGTTGAATCCACCACCTGATCTATTCTGGGTAGACCAAATGGATCTTTGGGGCATGCCTTGTTCAAGTCGGTGTAGTCGATGCACATGCGTCATTTACCGTTCTTCTTCCGGACTAGGACTGGGTTTGCCAGCCAATCCGAGTGGTAGACCTCTTTGATGAACCCAGCTGTGAGGAGCTTGGTTATCTCCTCCCGAATAGCATCTTTACGGTCCTGTGCAAAGCACCGTAGCCGTTGCTTGACTGGCTTGGCGTCTATCTTGACATTTAGGGCGTGCTCGATCACCTCCCTTGGTACCCTAGGCATATCGGAAGGTTTCTAAGCGAAGATGTCCTTGTTTGCCTGGAGGAAGGTGATGAGCGCGTATTCCGGTCCCGACTAGAGCAGTCTTGGAGGGGTCGGAAGGGTCCAGGGGGATCTTCTTCGTGTTAGAGTCCGTTGAAATTCCTGACTTTGCTACTTTCTTCACCAGAACTTGGTTGTCCTCGGCTTCTATTGTGGCAGCTTGCCGAATGCTATCACCTTCGACTGCTGCTTCATGAGACTGAGCCAACTCACAGCTCTCTTTGTTGCAGGTGAAGGCTTGCTTGACATTGCTGCGAAGGGAGAGAACTCCGGTTGGCCCAGGCATCTTGAGCACCATGTAGGTATGGTACGGTATTGCCATGAATTTGGCAAGCGCCGGCCATTCGAGTATCACGTGGTACGCAGTCTCGAAGTCGGCGACCTCGAAGCAAATATTTTCTGTGGAAAAATTATCCCGCGCGCCAAAGGTGACCGGCAAAGTTATCTACCCGAGGGGTGTTGAAGACAGGCCGGGAATTATCCCATGGAAGGGTGCCATACTCAGCCGCTGCTCTAAACGAGGAATCTTCATCTCATCCAAGGTCTTGGTGAAGAGGATATTGAGTGTGCTGCTTCCGTCTATGAGAACCTTCTTCAACATGATTTTTTGACGACCGGGTCCAGGACGAGTGGGTAGTGTCCCGGGTGTGAAACCCGATCTGGATGGTCTGCGCGATCAAACATGATGGGTGTTTCTGACCAGTGCAGATATTGGGGAGCGTCTACAGTGGAGACCAAGCTAACGTCGCGTGTTGTTAGCTTCTGCTTCCTCTTGGACTCGTGTGCAAATGGCCCTCCGAAGATATGGTTGAGCTCGGCTTGGTAATCGTCGGCCGGGCCCGAATCTAGCTTGTCCTTGTCCTTGTCGGCGCCAGATGATGAAGCCTGCTCGGAAGCAAACTTCTTGAGCATGAAGCAATCCTTGGCCGCGTGATTTCCCTTGGGATGAAAGGGGCAAGGCCCGTTCATCACCTTCTGGTACTCGTTGTTCCTTGGGGGTCACGACCGAGTCCGCTCCACATTGGCCACCACGTTTTCCAACGTCCGCTTGCGGCTGCCAGATTTGTTCTGTGACGGCTCATTGTAGGCTTTAGCCTTTTGGTCCTTCTGTAGGGACTCTTTCTTTACATCGAGGGCCTCGGCGACCACCTCAGCCGAGTCGGCGTACTTATTCGCCATATTGAAGAGAGCCCTAACAGAGGTTGGAGGCTTCCGAGTGAATTTTGCGATGAACGAGGCGTCCTTGACTCCCTTGCGGAAGGCAGTGATGACGACCTCGTCCTTGATCATTGGGATCGAGTTACCCTTCTTGGAGAAACTTTTGATGAACTCACGAAGAGACTCATTCTTCCTTTGGTGCAGCTGATAGAGATCGTGCTCGGAAGACGACCTCTCGTAAGTCCCTTGAAAATTGGCGATGAACCGTTCCTGGAGTTCTCCCCAGGTACCGATTGACCGCTTTGGGAGCCCTGTGAGCCATGTCATCGCCGAGTTGGCTAGGGCGACCAGGAGGTAGTTAGCCATGGCTTTATGGTCACCTCTGGCAGCTCGGATCACCAAAGTGTATATGGTGAGCCAGGACTCAGGATTGGTCTTGCCGTCATATTTTTCGAGCTCGACGACCAGTCGACCTCTTGTAGCTCCTGGGTGAAGGTGGGTACGCCTTCATATGCATGAGGGCTCCGACTCCGACTGTGACAGTGGAACCGCTTGTGGTGGAGACCGAAGCGCTCATACTCGTCCTCCAGTCGGCGGTGTTTGTCGTCTTCGCGTTGGTGGTGCCGAGCATTGATGTCTTGGCGGAGATCGCATTGCAAACGGACTTGGAGATCTTGGTTAAACCGGCGGTCGTTCTGAGGATGCCACCGATTGTTGTTGTTTTTGTTGCCGAGAGATGTTTGGCGTGACTCCACGTGCGGCTGATCAAGCCGGCCGCCCGGCGTTGTGCTGATGCAGACGAGACTGCAGCTGGAGAGCCCGACCGGTTGGTCGGTATAAGTGTATCGCCCGACTACTGGTGCTGCTAACATGCGGCAGCTGTAATCATGGCTTTGATTCTTGCTATAGTCGAGATGGCCTGATGATCAGGCTTGAGCTGGAGTGTGTCCAGTAGGGTTGCAGCGGCCACAATGTTCTGTTGTGGAGTGACGAAGACGTCGTAGTCGCCGACTCTAGTCTGGAGGATTTGTTGTTGAGCGGTTCGCCCAGCCTTGCGTAGCTCGTCATTGTGAGCCTCGCGTTTGGCCTCCTCCTGTTGCCGCAGTCGGCGTGCTTCCTCTTCTTGCTGCTCCTGAACACGGCGCACCTCCTGTGGAGGGGTTGAAGCCATGAAGATTTCTAGGGCAGAAGGAAGCTTGCTAGACTGGTGTCCGAACTGGTGTTGAAATAGTTGTCCTACTTGGAGTCTGAATCTGAGTAGTTCATCGGGGTGATGACAACTCCAACCTCCCTAGATCCAATTTGGAATGGCTCTGAGCCGTGTCCAAACTGAACGGTAGAGGATCGAATCTGCCGCTTGGGATGTAGATTGTAGATGTCTACGACGTCGCCGAGTCTGCATGGGAGATTGACGATCTCTCCCCTTCCTAGCCCGACTCGGGCCTGCTCAAGGCCAAGTCCGAGCCAAATGCCGAAGGAGAGAGTTGTCCCGAGACCCGGGGAAGTAGAAGATTGCTGCAGCAAATCGATGAGGGTTGCTGTAGCATCGTGTGGGCCGACTAGCGCGGAGTCGGCTGGTTCCTCGGCCGATTGGATCTAGTCTGAGTTGGCCAAGGTAAGGTTGCCGAGCTGGTCAGCGACAAAGTCGAGGCTTCCGAATGTGATCGTGTCTTGGGGGAGAAATTGGTGCCGTCGACTCTAGTTGTCGAATCCATCGAGCTTGTTGTAGTTCAACTCGCCTCAGCCCCTACCTAGTGCGCAAACTGTCGATGTTTTACACCGGCAATATGAATATAGAGCTACTTGTCGGATCGAAACTCGGTGGACTGCAAAGGAACACGGGGAGTTTATACTGGTTCAGGCCCTCGATGTGAGGTAATACCCTATGTCCAGTTGTGATGTATTCCTTTGAGGATGATTCTGATGAATCTCTGTATCTTGCCCTCAAGGGGCGCCCTGCCTCCCCTTATATACTAGGGGACAGGGGTATAAAGTAGGAGTCCCAGCCGGACTACGGCCAAGGGATCTCCTCTTAGAGATATAACCCACCCGACTAGGACTGTATATTCCTTATCATACAAGGCTAAGTCTGCCGGGCTCTGTCATATCTCTAATTACAAGGCTAGGCCCATCCTCTGTCCGAGTGACCCATATGCTTTTCATGAGGTACCCGGGGCCCATGGCCTCCACATTGCGATTGATAAAATTTTTTCTCATCGTCATATGTGTGATAAACGAAAGATTAAGAATGTTGCTAGTGTCTTGACTTCTCATGCTTTAATATAGTGGCAAAATTTAATAACGTCTTCACATGATAGATTGCCTCAAACTTGGAACAATATGAAAATGCTTATGCGAGGGAAATTTGTTTCTCCATCTCAAAATTTTGCTTACAAAAATAAAGTGTGTCTTTTAGAGAAGCAACCCCTTGTTGTCCCTTCTTCTGTGACTAACCTTTTGCAAGATAATGAGAGTACTTTGGCACAACGAGTGCTAAGTTCTCAAATGGAGAAAGCGGAGCAAAATCAATGCCACAATTGGTTCCAATCAAGATTTTTGGTTATGAATCGAGCATGCCGTATTATCATTGATAGCGAGAGCTGTAGCAACTTGGCAAATTCAGATATGGTCGAGAAGCTTGGATTGCCAACGCAACCGCATCCTCGGCCTTATACATCCAGTGGTTCAATTCTTGTGGTAAGTTGAAGGTAAGTAAAATTGTGAAAGTGGAGTTTTCAGTAGGCAATTATCATGATAGTGCCATATTCGATATTGTTCCAATGCAAGCATGTTCCCTACTTTTGGGTAGACCTTGGGAATATGATAGAGATGTTGTGCACCGTGGTAGAACCAACACATACACTTTCACACATAATAGGAAGAAATTTAAATTGCTACCTATGTCCCCTGCTAAAATTTTTAAAGATGATCTTGAGAGGGAAAAGATTAAAAACCATGAGGTTTTGAGAAATAAATGTAATAGTACTAATGTTTTGATGCCTTCACCTAAACCTGAGTTATTGCAAAACAAACGTATTGCTTTGGGCACTGACATTTTGTAGGTTTCTGAGAAGAGCCAAGGCAATGAGGAAAAGAAGAAAGACATATAGAAAGAAGATCCACCTGTTGTTCCATGCATGTTTCAAGATGGTTTAATTAAGAGTGCACCTACAATTTTTGAAAATGAGAACAAAGGTAACAGAAATGGTGCTACATTCACTCAAGGTATGGACAATTCTAATGTGCTATATATGTCCACTAATCATATTAGTTTAGAGCAATCACCAGAGAAATCGTGTGTTAAATTACCTTTGTCACACGATGATTTGGTTCCTATTTCTTGTGATAATGAATAGTTGTGCAATACTTCACTTATATCCATGCCACAATTAGTGAATGAACATGTTAGTAATGTTGTTTAACCACCATGTGCTGATTTTAGACATGCTGTTCACATTGCTAGCGAGAATGAAGAGCTTAGATTACTAACTTCTTTAAATACTTGGGGCTATATTCAATTTGATGATCGTTGTCCACTTAATTGTTTAGAGAAGAAATTATTTGCTAGATTTGATTTGCCATGTTTAAATGAGTTGGTAGTTCCTCTAGTTGTTTAAATGAGTTGCAGCTTGGTTTGCAAGAAGGGGAGTGTAGTGAGCTGCACGACACTACAAAGTGTTCTCCGTATTTAAAAATTTCAGAATCCAATTATATGCATAACACTACCTCATTCTATGTTGTGAAAGATAAAGATATGCTCATTAGGCTTAATGACAACGTGTAACCGCGGACAGTTTCCAATCAAGAAGGGGAGGATGATGAGGACATCACTAGCTCGGATATGACCATAGCTACCTTATGTATTCATCAACTAAAGGTGCATGCTTTCTACATAAGATTTACGTGTTATATATTTGAACAGCTGTTACTGCACTATGAATTTTGTGTGTTCTCGTTTGTAGAGATACTTACTTGGGTGAAGGGAAAGAGACCGAGCGTAAGGAACGCATGGATGATCAAAGAAGTTGATTGGGGACCAAACCAAGACATTACCCATGTCTACTCCTACATCACTACGTCACTTTTGGCCCATAGAAGGCAAGAGATGAAGTTCTGCACGTTTTGGATTCGGATTCGGGCCTCCTGACAGCATCAACTTCAAACGGACCTAGTTGCTGATCCAGAAGGACTTTTGGGGCCCATGAGTACTTGTTGGAAAGCTTATGGAGTCTACTTTCAGATGGTTTTCGTCCCACATCAAAATTCCTTCTGAGCTGTCCGAAATCATCGAAACAAGGCACGTACCTCTTCCAGTCTGAGTCTGTTTTGGGCCTTGGGCCTTGTAATTGTGTCGTGGGCTAAGCCCAAGGGGTGTGGCTCCAGGGTTAACCCTAGGATGTCCCAACTTATAGATATTCAGTAATCGTCATTGTTTAGAGTCAGGTTTTACTTAGATTATTCTGCCATTGCAGTTTCGCAGTCTAGATCAATTTGTAGAACCCCAACTTCGTGTGCTAAACATTCATCTGCAATTCAGGTTGCGTTCTTCCTTGTTCTTGTGAGTTTTTTCGATTGCTTGTAGGGATAAAACCTTCGTGGTGAGGTCAACTACGTGAGAGCGTGGCTGATAACAACTAGACGTGTGGGTGTAGCGGTTGTGAGGTGACGATCGCTGATCGGAAGCCTCAAAACGTGAACGTCTTCACGTCACCAAATCGAATCTATCGGAAGGTCGGGCACCTAGTCTCGCATCATGAGCACCACTAGCAACATCAACATTCCATGTGCTCACAACCCACCATCAGTCAAGTTTTAGTTGGCAAATTAAGTAATCAGCCACGACCAACTGTCGTGCAACAATAACCATTAATCATTAATTAATCAGGATGAATGAATAGGTTTCCTCACATAAAATGACGCTAAAGTTTCTAGGCATGGCTAAGCAAAACCTATAAAATCTAGCTAGATCAGTAAATAGTCATCCAGCTAGTCAATATTAATTACCCAGGGTACCATGGTAAAGGTATCAATAGCAAAATGGCCATAATCAAGGAATATCGGAATAATAATAATTACCTGTAAATAATTACATTCCAAAACATTGCATGCAATAATGTTAAAATAAAATATTTTTCACAACTGGGACCAACATGCTCAAGGGGATTGTTGTGTGACTTACCTTGCAATAGAAAGTCTTGAGACGATCTTCCGAACTCTTCCTCGATCTTTGCGTTCCTCCGAAATGGCAAAAAACACGTGACTACACACAAAATAATGAAAACCCTAAGAAAATCCACATAAATAGTACATAAACATCTAGATCATGATTGTAGATGAATTTAGGAAGAAGAACGGGTCGAATCGGAGTTCGGACAGAAAAGTTATGGCCTTCGGATGTTCGAATTCAGAGAAAATCCGAACAGAATTGGAAAAGAATATTCTCTAGAATATTGCCTTGGAAATTAATTAATAAAATAATTATTTCTGATAGATTATTGGAGTGGGACCCACTGTCAGTGGCTTGGCTCTTGTGGATTAGGTCTATGGACCAGAGAGTAGCTGGAGTGGTGGAGCTACACACGTGGGCAAGAGGGCATAGGTGGTAGCTGAGGTGGATTGATGAAGTGGCTTTAGGGCTGACATGGCAAGTATCTAGGGTTTGGAAACTGATGGCTTGGATTAGATCTTTGAGGAGATTGGACAGTGGATATTGTCTTGGGTCTTTATGGAAATCCGACGGCCTGAGGTTGATCTGAAATATTGGACGGCCAGGATTCCTCGGGAGACTATGCGCGGGGTCCACATGGCAGTCACAGTGAGGAGGGGCCGGTGGGGCCGGCCTATCAGAGGCTCCCGGCCAGGTGAGCAAGGGCCGTGCGCCCATGGTGCAACGCCGGAGCAGAGGAGATGGTGTTCGCTAGCAGCACGGCGTTGAGGTCCAGCGAGGTGCCCCAATAGGACGACGGTGGCGGGCCGAGGACAGCGAAGCTAGGGCAGCAACCGATGGATTGGGGGAGACAAAGGCACCAGGGAGGAGAGATAGGGATAGTGAGCACTCTCAGCATGTGGGCTTACCGGCGGTAGGCGAGGGCAATGACGTTGATGGTGGCTTGAGATCCCCCAACGACGGCAACGGTGACCTGCGGTGGTGGCACTTTGCGCCAGTGTCACACCCTGAGTTTAGCCACACAGAAACTTTACTGGAGAAAATGCCTAAGAAAAGGAATTTAAAATGGCTAGAGAAATTAATCGATGGTGTAAAATGCAAGATAATAAATTATCGTGGCGGGGAATATTTTTCTTGTATTCTCTGTGCCAAAATACATTAACTAGATTTTTAGTGGAATTTACAGAGCACAGGAACTATTTGTAATAAATCAAATACGCTTATCGGAATTAACATCGTCCTGGAAATCTTTTTCCTTTTCTTTCCCTTCTGTTTGCTCTATTTCCTCTTTTTCTCCATCGCCGGGCCGCCGGCCCAGCACCGCGCCGTAGGCCGGGTCCTTTTTTCCCTCCCCGGCCTTTTCCTCCTCGCGCCCGTGCCCTCGCGCTCGCGCCCGTGCTCCGCGCGCTCGCGCCCTCGCGCTCGCGCCCACGCCCTGCGCCCGCGCCCCGCACCCTATGCCCACGCCATCGCCCTCGTGCCCGTGCCCGCGTGCTCGTGCCTGTGCCCTCTCCCTTGCCCGCGCCCCGCGCTCTCTCGCGCTCGCACCCGCGCCCACGCACCTCCCGCTGACAGGCCGGGCCCGCCTGTTCAGCATCATCTTCCTCCTCCGTCCGAATCGGGCGGAGGGGAAACTCCCCGGGGTAGTCCGATCCGGCGCCGCCTCCTGCCTCATCCTCCCGCACTCGCACTCGTTCAAACGGTCGCGGACCGAGTCCGCCCCACTCCCCCGAGTTCTCCGGCGTCCACGTCCCCTCTCTCCCGTGAACCACGCGCACGATCTCCACGCCGTGACCCACTCACTCGTGCGCGTTTGGAGCCGTTCGGCCTCGATCTCTCCCGTCCGACTGTATAAAAACCACCTCCACCCTCTCCTCCATCTTTTCCCCAACACGCCGAGCTTTCCAGTGCCCCAGAACCCCGTCACCACTGCGCACCCGTTCTCCGCCGTTTTTCGCCGCCTCCGGCCGCCGCTCGCCGCCGTTCCGAACGCCGTCAGGCCACCCCGCCACCGCCTGCACCTCCGCCGCGCCGCGCCGCATCTCGGCCGCCACTCCGTGGAAGCCGAAGCTCGTCGGACCGCCTCGCCCGCGCGCACGGTGAGTATCGGCCCTCCGTTTCCTTTCCGGCCGGTGATTCCCGCCGCGCCGCGTCACTATTCTCCGCTCTAACTCCTCTCCCGTCCTCCTCGTCCTCCAGGACACCTCGGCAGTCGCCTCTCGCCCGTTCCCCGCCGTCGGAGTTCCGTCGCCGACGTTGTCCCGAGGCCGCCGCTGCTTTTTCGTCGCCACTGTCGTCTTCGCGCCGTCGCTCGCCGTCGCGAGCCGCCGGTGAGAACCCCTTTTGTTTTCCCGTTCATTTCCGTCCCTCCGTGTGGTCGCTGCCGCGCCGGGTGGTCGCCGTCGTCGACCATCAGGTCGTGTGCGCGCCGCCGCCTCCCGCTCGGGACGGCTGGCTTCGGCCGCCGCTCCCCGGGGCCGTCCGATCTGCCGGGTGGCAGATCGGGGCCGCCCGCTTGCTCGCCCGCGTGGTTGCCCGCGGTGGCGCCACGTGGTGCCCGCCTCTGTGCGCCGTCGCCTCCCCCTCCGGTGACGTCTTTTAATCGGTTAATGCGCAATAAATCGTCTGGTTAATTATATTTTACACTAAAAATAGCAGTAAAACTTCAATAAATCATAACTATTTCATGCGAACTCAGATTAAGTCCATTCAAATTTCATTAAATCCAGAAAAATGCCGAGAATCCATTAATAATACTTTCAGCCCATGTTTGTCGACCCCATGTACTGTTTTTAATTGTTTATGCATTGTTTGTTGTAGAATCCGACGCCGGTATTTCTCCCGCGTTTTTCGAGATCGTAGCCGAATACCTTGAGCCGGAGCAAGGCAAGTCGCACTGATACTTTGATCAATTTGTACCCATTTTTCGTTAAATTGCTTTGTTTACGGAAATAAACTGCATTATTTTAATAATTCATGTGGATGGGTATTGCCTATACAATGTTAGGTTTCAGCCTTAGTTTTGATAACTAAATCCTTGTCACCTGGGTAATAATGTGACTAGTTTACAATTCTTAGGAATGCTTAGCCATGCTTAGCAACATAGCTCACCTGGGAATTAAATAATGTCTTTTTATATGATTCGACTCAATGTCGGAAAAATGGAACCTTGGATAGGCTGTTGTTAAATTCCTAAAATTTTGACCTAAATGGTGGGCTGTGGGTGTATGGTTTTGCTTGTCACACCCATGGCAATTAAGGACCGGTTCACGGGAACCACTTGGGCAACTTCCCGTACTTTCCACAAGCCAGCGTGGGCAACGGCTGGGCTTGAAGCGTTCCTTCTCCCTCTCCTAGGCACCGAAGAAGAGGGTGGAAGAGATGGAGTTGGGTCGGCCCGGGGTAGGGTTGATCGGCTGCCGGATTCACCGTGGCGCAAGGGGGGTAGCCTGGCCAATATGGCGTGCCCTGTCGGCAGGTGCAACCTCAGCATGGTGTGGATGGTTAGGGAGGGGTTGCGTGAACGGTCCTGTCACAGCCTCGCACGGGACATCGTGGTGATGTACTGGCACACGGGAACGTGTGTGGGGGCTGTGTCTTGTGGGTACAGTTGTACACCTCTGATCAGAGTAAAACTATTCGAATAGCCGCGCCCGTGGTAATGGGCACATTGGCCAAGACTCACCGTGATTAGTCTCACCCTAGATAATTAATCCTGTTTTATCAAACTGGTGTGTGGAAGGTGTGAGTCCGGTCGACGTGGTTGAGTTGACCGGGGGTGACTGGTTAGCGTGGTTTAACGCTAATCGGTGGAGACTGGTGAGTGTGGTGTAACTCTCATCAGTTACGCCTGGTGGTCGTGGTGTAACTTCCATCAGCGCGGCCTGGTCAACGTGGTTTAGCGTTGGTCGGGAAAAACTGGTCAGCGTGGTACGTTGTCCGGTGGTGACTGGTTAACGTGGTGTAGCGTTAATCAGTGGAGTCCGGGTAACGTGGTGTAACGGTACCCGGAGGTGTCTGGTGAACGTGGTGTAGCGTTCATCAGTGGAGACTGGTTGATGTGGTTTAGCGTCAATCGGTTGGGAATGGTTGGGCCTGGTTAACGTGGTGTAACGTTAATCAGTGGAGAATAATATTGTTAAATAAAACAACTTTTTACTGTTTGCGAACTACTTCCCTTTGCAACTGCTTTTCCGCAAATAAACCCTATCCCATCTTTGTACCCTGTGCATATGCATAATTGTGGGTGTGATTTGTTGAGTACTGTGGGTGGTACTCAGCCTTGCTCCCTTTTCCCCCATTGTTGGAGAACGCGTCAGATGAAGATCATCCTGAGGAATAGGCTGGCTCCGCCGTCAAGGTGCCTATGGGAATGGAATCGGCTGCTTGGCCAGATGTTTATAGACTCCGTTTTACCTTTTTCCGCTGCATTTATGTAATTTACACTTTACTCTGTTTGTAAGACTCTCTGTATGGCAACTTGGTTTGTGTACCCTGGCTTTCCTGGGCAGGGATTTATTACACATTAATGTTCAGAATTTCGGTGCGAATTTCTGGGCGTTACAGCCAGGCGGGCTTGGAGCAGCGGCGGGCGGAGCAGAACCGTGGTGGCGGCATCTAGAGCGACAGCAGGAAGCAGCGGCGACTTGCAGCGGAAAGGGGGCGCTGTGTGGTGGTGGCGGACTAGGGCAAGAAGGGGGCGAGGAAGCGGAATCCGCTACTATTTCTAGAGGGAGGAACACCTAGGGCACGGCGGCGCGAGGCGCCAGGTTTGGCGGCAGCTTGGGGTGCGTGCGGTGGCGGTGGGTCGAGGAGGAGGCGCAGGCGGCCTAGGAGAGCATGGGCCGAGGAGGAGCTTGGGCCCTAGCCAAAGAGAGAGGAGGAAGGAGGAAGAAGAAGAAAGGAGGAAGAAGGAAAATAATAGAAAAGAAAGGGGGAAAAGGAAAAAGGAAGTGAGAGAAGGGAAAAAGAGGAAAGCAAAAGGGGAAAAAATGGAATGAGTTTTCTGAAAAATTCCAATTTCGCAAAAATTGGAATTTGAGGATATTTGTTGAATCTAAGATATATTTTGGAATTAGAAATTGTGAAAATATTCGGAACTTTGGAATATTCCTAATATCGGGATATATGTATACATATATATTTTTGGGAGGCGGAATAATGGGGCATCTGCTTCTTCTATCAGTTCCTTGAGCTTCTTTTCCAACTCTCAGATCCTCTTGTGTTAGTTGACCCACCTGTGTCTGTAGCTTGTTGATCTTTATCTGTTGTGCATGCAGCTGGATCCTGGTTCTTTCTTTGTAATTGGTGTGGAGATCATCCAAGTAAAGTAGCATAGTCCTCATGTGAACTATCACCATGTTGTCTTCAAACCAGATATTCTCGCAACCATTCTGTAGTCCTGACCAACTGTGAGAGGGATGATAGTGATACACCATACTTGCCAGAGCATCCGATTAAGGGGTACGGAGAGAGAAATCAAGCATAGAAGAGGGAGAGCCATAATGTTTTTGCAAATACAGTTTGATTTTCGTAAACATGTCCTTAATGGCTTAACCGTTTGGCTTATCCTATAGTCGAGATTGGCTCTAATACCAACTTCTCATGCTCGAAAATTCACCAAAATTTCCAAAGTTAATTTGTGCATTAAATCCTCGTCTAGGAATCAGCCGAGGTACACAAATCAACAATTTGGTAAACATAACCAAAACGATAATAATGATAAATATTTACAGAAGAGGCACTTAGTCCCACACCGAAGAAATCAACAGCAGAATGGCAATTAGCATAGCAACACCAAATCACAGGCAGCTCAACTAGGGTATAAGCCAAACACCAAACTTCTTCTGCTCGCAAAGCTTCACTCTGATGATGATATTGCAGGACTGAGTAATACCCACCGTACTCAACAAGCCACACTATGGAATGCAAAATAATGCAATAAGATTCCAAAGGAAAGGCATAGTATGGCTTACTTGCATAAATGGAATTTAATACACTTGCATTTTTAAAACATTAAAAAGTAGTATTGTTTAATTATTAATCAATATTACACAATCACTGAAGAACACTTCAATGCAGTTCAGGCCCAAACCATATTCCCTCAAACATGGGGCTATCAAGTTTCCATCATTTATCATTATTAATGAGTAGTGTGGAACTAATCACGGAAAACATTGATAGGCTGTCCATTAACCGTGGGCACGGCTATTCGAACAGTTTTACTCTAGCCAGAGGTGTAACAATTTACCCACAAGACACAATCTCAACATCATGTCAGCATGCGTCGCGATACTCGAAAGTACCCGAATAGATATTGTGACAGGACCCTCCATGAAATCCGCACAACAAGAGAGCCACCCGCTGGACCACCAGTCTCCGATAGGGTTGATTAGGTTACTAGACAGGGAGACGATCCAAGCCAAAAACATGGACTTATTAACGCAGCCATGGTGGTCTTATTGACACCGCCACAACACACCGTGGGGCGTCCGGTTGTACCGATCACACTTTAGTTCCCGCCATTACCCATTCTGGCTTGTGGTTAGCATGGGTATTGCTTCGCAAAGATAGCTCGCGAACTAGTCCTTAACTGTCATGAGCACCGCTAGCAACTTTCACAATCCACCATCAGTCATGTTTTAGTTGGCATATTACTTAACCAGCCATGACCAACTGTCGTAAACCAATAACCATTATCCATTGATTATCGATAAGTGAATCATTAATTTTCCCACATAAAATGACAATACAGTTTCTATGCATTGGCTAAGAAAATCCTAAAATAATCTAGCTAGATCATTAAATAGTCATCCAGCTAGTCAGCATTAATCACCCAAGGCATCAAGGTCTAGGTATCAATATCAATTCACGGCCAAAGGCAAAGAATATCGGATAATAAATAGATAACCCGTAATAATGACATTCAAAAAACATTGCATGCAATAACGTTAAAATAAAATAGTTTTCACACGTAAAACGAGAAAAAACCTAGGAAACACCAAATAAATAGTATATAAAAAGTACATAAATACGTAGATCATGATTTTAGATGAATTTAGGAAGAAGAACGGGTCAAATCAAAATTCGGACAGAAAAGATACGGCTTCCGGAAGATTGATTTCAAAGATAATCCAAAAAGAATTAAAAAAAAATATTCTTATAATATTCCCTGAGGAATTTTCAATTAAATGAATTATTTTTTATTGGAAAAGAAAGGGGAACCCACTGTGAGTGAAGTTAAGGTGGCTAGTGGACTAATGACGTGGATTCCACATGGACCAGAGGAATGAGGTGGCACAGAGGTGACAGCACATGTGGCGATGAGGTGGTAGTTAGGGCTGACATGGCCACGGGATCTAATATGGAGATCCAACGGATCTGAATCACATCTTGGGAGATCGACGGTGGAGATGTACTTGGGTTTATAATGAAATCGAACGGCTAGGATATCTTGGGGACCAGATCGTGGGGCCTTCTTCCATACACAAAGGAGGGGCTGCAGGCCGGGCCCCATCTGTCGGCGGCACAGAGGGAAGGGAGCACGGTGGAGCCTGCACGGCAGTGACACAGGGAGCGGCTCGAGCTTTGCCGTGCGCTCATGGCGCCGGCGCCTGGCGGCCGAGGAGGATGATGTCGAAGGCGACCGATGAGACGGCACAGCAGGATGACGACGACGACGTTCCCGCGGCGCGACGGAGATGGCGGCGGTGGGTTGGAGGGGGAACGAGCATGGGCATTGAAGGGACGCCGGGGTAGACGACGGCCGCGAGCAGGGGAAGAGGAGGGACAGAGGCGTCGACGACTTTGGTAGGGCGCTCACCAGCGGTCGTACTGAGACGGCGACGGCGGCTTCGCACTAAGAACGGCGGGGAGTAGCCGAGCCATGGCATCCAGGGGCGATGGCGTGCACGGCTTGCGCGGGCGGTTCATGGGATGCAGCGGCGGCAGTGCTAGGTGGCCGCGTGGATTAGGGCATGGGGGAGGGGGGGAAGAGGAGGAGGCGGCGGCTTTATAGGGGCTCGGGTAGGGCGGCGGCGCTGAGAGTCCAGGGCGGCACGGGGTGCGCGGTTAGCGGCGCAGATAGCATGCGGGCGGCGGCGAGGCGGCGTGGGCCGAGCCGCGGTGACTGCAGGCCGGGGCGGGGCGGCGGCGGCATGGGCCGAGGCCGCAGAGGCACAGAGCGGGCCGAGGTGGAGGGCGCCGGAGCAGGCTGGCTCTGGCTCGGGGCCATCCGAGAGAGAGGGAGCGAACCAGGGGAAGAAGATGAAGGAGGAAGAAGAAAGGGCAAAAATAAAAGAAGGGGAAAAAAGAAAAGGTGGGAAAGAAAAGAAAAAAGGAGAAAAAGGAAGGAGCTTTTTTCTGGAAATTTCTCAAATTTGGAAAATTAGAGGATTAGGGATTCGGAGGATTATTTAAAATATTCTCCATTTGGAATTATTGGAACATTTTGGGAATCGAGCTATCTGGGAATGGAGGAAAAATAAGGGGCTTTCTGGGAAATTCCAATTTCAAAAAAATTGGAATTTGGGGATATTCATAGAATGTGAGGAGTATTTTTGGAATTAGAAACTGTGGGAATTGGAATGTTCGAGACTTTGGAATATTTCGTATATTGGGATATATATATATATATATATATAGGAAACCGGAGAATTTTTGGAGGAAACTAGAAAATGGAATATATTTATTGGGGTTTGGAAAACGGAGGATATTTTACCGAGGAATCTTTAGGGGATCGAGTATTAGAATATCTCGGGATTAATGGAATATTGGAAACATTTTCGGGGAATCCGAAAATGGAGAATACTTTGCGGGATGGGAAATTGGAAAGTACTTGGGTGAATACTGGAACATCGGGAATTTAGAGGTGTTCGGAATATTGTAAATATTTCGGAGATAAAGGGATCGACATGAATATTTTATGGTGACTAAAATCGGGCAAAATCTCAAAATATTGGAATATTTGGGGAATCCAAATATTTCATCGGGAGTTGTGCTCTGTGGGAACAAAAGGGGATTTTGATAAATCGAAATGGCTATTTCATAAAAGAATCGGATATATCCAAGGATTTGGATTCTAGATTTCGAGATTCTTGGAAAGGGGAGGGGATCCTAGGTTCGAGTTGAACAAGGAGATGCCGAGGGACTGAAATAGAAACGACCCAAACTAGGGAAAAGAGAGGGATGTTATTTTCTATTTATTTAATTATCAAAATGATCTTTGTCAAAATAAAATTAGATCTGGAGCTCCAAAACTTCTGAGAAAATTTTAGAGAGTTTATTAAACCATAGGGTATTTACCAGAGGCAAAAACCACCACAAAATAGGAGAGGATTTATTATTATAAATGTTTAAATGCTCAAAATATTCCGACAAAACCCTAAGGAATATAAAAGCATCAAGCATTAATTAAGATTTTAACTTAGGATTTTTAATATTGGAAATTTCAAAATTTTATTAAATACTTTCACAAATAACTTTTCTAGTGTATTCTTGTATTTCCATTTACCCACATTAATTTTTAATTAAGGCAATTTTTAGGGTGTGACAAATCCACCCCCCTCACAGAAATCTCATCCCGAGATTTGGAGCGGCTAGAAAGAAAAAGGTTTTGGTTGATCTCCAACTCTTTCCTGCAAGCAACTCTCTTCTGGTGACAACTTCTCAAGATCTCTTCCCGTTGACTGATTTGGCAGTAATCTGTATCCCAATCCATTTACCACAGCCGATGGTTCAAGACTTGATTGAACTCTCATGCTTGAATCCACTTCTGACCCCTGGGTCTAAGTGCCCATTGTATCCAACGGCTCTCCTTAGGCTAAGCAGATTACTCCCTTCTGGCAACCCCGTGGTTGCCCAATTAACTTCCAACTATACCTAGTCCCTGTAGTGCCTGATCGAATTCAATTCAATTGTCCATTTGTCCTTGGGTTGCTTATATACTTGTGTCGATGTTTTATATAGGCAATAATTATATAGGCCTATTCATCGGACCTAAACTAGATGGATTTGAAAGGACACACGGGATTTATACTGGTTCAGTCCCTCGGTGTGAGGTAATACCCTACTTCCAGTTGTGGTGTATTGTTTTCACGGTATGTGGAATCCTCTGCCCCAAGGGGCTCCCTACCTCTCCTTATATATTGGAGAGATGAGGGTTACAGGGTAGGAAACCCAGTCGGATGCGACCAAGGCCTTTCCTTATCAGTACATAGAGTATCTGGCTAGAACTATATCCCTTTCCTTGTCATGCAAGGTAATATAAAGCTGAGTCCTACTCTATCTCCAATTGTAGGGACCAGCCCACGCTCTATCCGAGTGGCCGTAATTGCCTTCCTTGAGGTACCCGGGGCCCATGGCCTCCACAACTTGCTTGTTGACGACGTACCGATTTGCTGACTGTGCACCAACTTATGGACGATGTCAAGGTGTTCTTTACCATTGATCCTCCTTGGTGGAACACTTTCCTTCTTCTGCTGAATTTACTTTGTCTGGTTTCTTTATCAATCACCTTTCTGACTACCTTTCTACTTACTGCTTTTTAGCATCCTCATACTTCAGATTCTCATAATAGTGTTGGAAATATTCATCTGTAACTTCTAGGGTCATCGTGAGTGTCTTGTCTGGTACTATTCTGACTGCTTAGGTGGTTATTGATTCGTAGCTCTATTTTTGTTTCACCGTTACCTACGGCCTTTCAAGCTTCTCACTAGTTCTTTTGATAACATTAACATGGATGGCTCCCTAATTTAGGTCTCACTCAACTGCAAGTAGTCCAAATTCTTAAATCCTTATGCCAGTTCCTAGGTCCTTGTAAGTACTTACTTCAGCTTCTCGATTTAGGACGTACCATCTGTCTTACCAAGATTTGTAATTTGACTTGACGTTTGTAGTGGTGAGTACCTCATGCTTCTGCTAAGCTTTAACTCAGACATCTTCCAATCATGCTCTTGGGTCGCATGACATTATCTTTTGTTCTCAGGTGACCACATTCTGAAACTCCTGACTGTTACTCAAATGATACGAGTCTTCCATTGGGATATGAGTGGAAAGACTCTTCGTTCTCTGATATCTCGCTTGGCATTTTAAATTCCTTCCATCTTTGACTTCTATCCTTGATGCTTCTAACTTAGATACCATCTGTTCGTGTAGATAGGCTTAACTATGGCGGCAACTGTTATTATCCTTAAAGATAATAACTTGATCAGGCTTACTTTTACTAACATAAACTAGCTTTCACTAACTCCATTGAGATAAACTGGCTTTCACTAACTCCGTCGAGATAAACTGGCTTTCACTAATTCCATCGAGAATTAGGCATATTTTCTCTTCTTCCAACTTCTGGTGTTAAGATTCCACTTGTCCTCCCTTTACCATGGTGACTTTCGTGATGATGGCGTTTTTGATGCGTTTCTACGATGACTGGTGCTTCAACTTCGGATGCCGTCTATAGGAATTATCTGTATCCAAACATTGTTTTTGTCGTCTTATTTGCGACCAGTATGGCTGTTCTCCTGAGAAAGTTGGAACGACGAGGATGATCCCTCCATCCTGGTTTGACTTGTCTCTTACTATCCTTCATCCTGTTCTTCTTATCTTCCTGATGAACTGCTTCATCTTCTGAGTTCCAGTCGTAATCTTCGAAGATGAACTGAACTAACAATCCATTACTTGTGTCTTCCTGATGGCAACGGGGTGCCCGATCTTCCGTTAGGCAAAGATAACTCTCGATTTGGTGGAAATTTGACACTCACGATCCGGCTTCTGATCACTAGGACCCGAACCCTGCAATCGCAGTACCACGTCTCCTCTCGTTATCAACCGTGCGCTGCCCGGTTGACCTCGCCACGAAGGCTAACCCCTGCATGCGAATTGAAGAACACAAGCAAGAACAAGAAAGATTGCAACTCAATTGCAGATGAATGATTATACTCTCGAGTTGGGGTCTCACAAACCAATAAACGGCGAAACTGTTCAAGGACAGAATAATCTAAGCAAAACCTGACTTAAACAGCGGCGGCTGCGCAATATATACGAGTTAGGATGTCCTAGGGTGAGGGTTTGCCCAGCGAGGGGCGCACTCCTCATGGGTTTAGCCCACGACACAATTACAAGGCCCAAGGCCCAAAACAGACTCGGACTGGAAGAGTTATGTGTCTTGTTTTGATGATTCTGGACAGCTTAGGAGGAATTTTGATGTGAAACCAAAACCATCTGAAAGTAGACTTCATAAGCTTTCCAAAAAGTACTTGTAGGCCCTATAACTCCTTATGGATCAAAAGTTATGACCGTTTGAAATTGATGTTGTCTCCCAGCCCGAAACTGAAACGGTCTCGGGAATAGGAGTTTACTTGCACTTGTTGTCTTCACTTCAATATGTGGTTTCTTGAGCTATTCTCCATGGTCTTCTCCTAGGTTCCTAAGAACAATAAAATCATCACAAGAATTAAATAGCATGCCATTCGTAGAAATATTCTCATGTAAGCTTAGGAACGCATTCACCTGGCGATTAAGTTGACGAGCACGTGCACGAGTAATTGGTCCTTGGATCGGTTGCACATCTTGTTCATCATGAAGAGGTTGTAAGTGTGTATCTAAAGACATGATGTTCTCATCACTTCCTAAGGCTTCTTAGACTTAGCTCCTTCCTACAGGCACAAAACCTAACTCTAGCTTCCATAGGGGGAAGTAGCTCTCACCATCCTTTAGGCAAGTTCCGTTTAAAATTCCATATCCAAACCAAGACTTGTTTCCAACAAAGTGTCATCCGACTCCTGGTGAACTAGAGTTTAAACAGAACAAGGTTTGCATAACTAAAGGTGAACCGAGGTCATGATTGTGGTTATTACTGAGCAAAGACTAAATCCAACATAATCTCTTCCTCCAAAACATCATGTATAAAACTATCCATCCGTGGTGAAGAGATCAACAGGGAGAGAAGATATAGAGCAAAGAGAGAGAAAAGGAACACTTCTTTACTAAATATTGAAATTATTACTGGATTGTATTGCATATAAATTTATTAATTATTACACTGCCAAACTAGAATGGCCTTATCACCACTTGACATACGCCATACGCTACCCAAGCACACAAGCACAAAAGTGAGCAAACACCAGCACATTGACAAGCAAGTTAACACACATAGCTAACTAAACAAGAAGGACTAATCTTGAGGGTGCAGCTTAGGCTTTGGGAAGATAATCGAAGAGCTTCTTTGACTTCTTCCATTGACTTGATATTCCTTCCCTAGGTGCAGCACTGGTTGATCCAAGGTGAAGGCGCTTGGCTTCCACTAGCGGGTGGTCTTCTACTGGCTGAGGGGCATCTGCTTCTTCTTTCAGTTCCTTGAGCTCCTTTTCCAACTCTCAGATCCTCTTATTACGCAATTCCTAGTTCTGTTGTGTCAGTTGACCCACTTGTGTCTGTAGCTTGTCAATCTTCATCTGCTATGCATGCAGCTGGATCTTGGTTTTTTCTTTGTAATTGGTGTGGAGATCATCCAAGTAATGTAGCATAGTCCTTCTATGCACTATCACCATGTTGTCTTCAAACCAGGTATTCTCGCAACCATTCTATAGTCCTGACCAACTATGAAAGGGATGATAGTGATACACCGTACTTGCCAGAGCAATGTTGAAGCGTTGATGAAGTTGACACAGGGCTTCATAAGAGACTTCCTCTTGAGCAGACAGGAAATGATCAGCTTCGGCGGCGAAGGTGAGTCGACGAAGATCTTCTCGGTTGGAGTCAAGAGTCACCTTGATCTTGCAGCAGAAGTCAGTACCATTATTGGCAATGGTGTGGTGGTATACTAGCAAAGTCTCATATCCAATCACAGCAGCCATGCAGCGAAGCTCTACCGAGAAACCACTGTCTCCAAGGTAAACACTTTCTCTTTTGGCCATCTAAAACAAAGTTGAAAATTTTGAGTTAGTACCCTTCTTCTGTGACCATACGATTAAGGGGTAAGGAGAGAGAAATCAAGCATAGAAGAGGGAGAGCTAGAAGGTTTTCGCAAATACAGTTTGATTTTCGTAAACATGCCCTTAAGGGCTTAACCATTTGGCTTATCCTACAGTCAAGATTGGCTCTGATACCAACTTGTCACACCTAGAAATTCACCAAAATTTCCAAAGAAAATTTGTGCATTAAATCCTCACTAGGAATCAGCCGAGGTACACAAATCAACAGTTTGGTAAACATGACCAAAACGATAATTATGATAAATACTTATAGAAGAGGCACTTAGTCCTCACACCAAATAAATCAGCAGTGGAACGGCAACTAGCGTAGCAACACCAAGCCACAGGCAGCTCAACTGGGATATAAGCCAAACACCAAACTTCTCCTCCTCACAAACTTCACTCTGATGATGATATTGCTAGACTAAGTACCACCCACCATACTCAACAAGCCACGCTAAGAAATACAAAATAATGCAACAAGATTCCAAAGAAAAGGCATAGTATGGCTTATTTGCATAAATGACATTTAAAACATTTGCATTTTTAAAAACATTGAAAAGCAGTATAGTTTAATTATTAATCAATATTAAACAATCACTGAACAACACTTCAATGCAGTTCCGGCCCAAACCATATTCCCTCCAACCTTGGGCTATCAAGTTTCCATCATTTATCATTATTAATGAGTAGTGTGGAACTAATCACGAAAAACATTGCTAGGCCACTGTCACACCCTAAAAATCATTTAATAATTAATACATGTGGGAATACAAGTTTTTTGAAATTATTTAAAAGCTTAAAGAAAAGGTTGATAAAATCCCTAATAAATTTCAATATAAAAATGGGCCCAATAAAATTTTATTAAATACTTCTATAATTCTTGTAGTCCTAGGATTTTTTCGGGAATTATTTGAGCTAAGGAATAATTTTTAGTAAATGGAAAACTAATTTAGTGAATAAATAAAATAAAAAAGCTTTTAAAGATCCTCCCCAGGGCTGTGGGCCAAATCCGGCCCAACTCACCCCTTCCCTCTCTCCCCCAGACCGCAGCCAAACCGGCCCATCCCTCCCTATCTCTTTCTTTTCTTTTTTCTTTTTTCCCTGCCGATAGGTGGACCCCACCTGTCGAGGTCGTCGTCTTCCTCGGGCCAGACCGAGCCTGAGCATGCGCCGCCGCCTTCCGTGAGAAATCCGGCTGCCCCGCCCCTCCTCACCTCAAATTGGTTCAGGGGAATCCTTTCCCTCTATCCCCGCCGCCTTTCCCCTCAAAACCTCGAGTTCACCTCGGAGTCCTGTCACCGCTCGTGTTTGCCGCCGCCATAGTCGCAGTATCTGCCTCAAACTCCCTCTTTTCGCAGCCCTATAAGTACCGCTGCCCTTCCCTCCGCGCGCCGCCTCCTTTGCCCTCGGCCCTAGCCACCTGTAGCACCCTAGCCACTAGTAGATCCCTCCGTCGCCACCGCTGATGAGTCCAGCCGTGCTGCGCCACTGCTCGGGTCATCGCCGCCTTTCGCCGTCACCAACGTCGTGTTCTCTGGGAGGAGCCGCGCCTCATCTGCCACCCTGTAGCCACCCTCCACGGCCGGAGCGCCGTCGTCACTGAGGACCTGAAGGTTGCCCCTGCCTTTTCTCGTCGCTGGTGGCCAATTCGTCACCGTTCATCGCCGAGTGATGGTGAGGTATGTTCGCCTCATCGAGTTCTTCCCCCTGGTGCAAACCGCAGCCGCCACCGTGCCCTGGATCACTGGCGGGCCTCGCCGTCCGAGCTGCCGCCTCTGCCGATCAGCCACGCTGACGCCCCGTCAGCAGCCACGTCCACACCCCATCCCCCATGGCTGCCGATGTGTGCCATGTATCGTGCATCCGTGCATTGAGTTTGGGATCCATCTGGGCCGTTGGATCTTGATGCATTCAATCCTAGCCGTCAGATCTCGTACACTGATCCCGTGGACTCAGTCTACGGTGGACCAGCCTCTGATGACGCAATAAATCCCTTTTTTCCCTTTCAAAATTAATTCATTATTGCATCATGATTACTTTAATAAATTCTGTAAATGATTTAAATCGGTTTAAACTTCTAAAAATCATAACTAATTCATATGAATTTGGATTGAGGTTGTTCAAGTCTCTAAATTCTTTAAAAATCAAGATATATCCATTAAAAATGTCCACATGTGCTGTTGCTATGTGCTTATGTACTGTTTTTGCTTGTTTTGTTATTTGCCTATAGTTTCCGACGTTCCGGAAGAGTCAGTTTACACTAAGGAGGGTTCAGAAGACTTTGCAGAGCAGCAAGGCAAGTCACACAGATCCACAACCCTTAGAGCATGTTGATCCTATGATTGAAATTCCTGATTTTATTCAAACATGCATTTATTTTATAAGGTCATAGGGAAGGGAAATCCCTGATCCTTATTATAGCCCTGTTGCTTTGACTACCTGCCTTTGTACCTATGGGATTAATATGACTAGCTAGCTTAAGATATTAGTTAGCTAGAATAATTCTAGGTTGTGCTTAGCCCTACTTAGAAATTATAGAATAACATAGAGGTTGCTAATCAAATATGGACTCACATGAAATAATGGTTCCTTTCACGACAGAGGTCATGTAAGGTTAATTGTAATGGGACGCTAAAACTTGACTAAATGGTGGGTTGTGAGCACCAGGTTGGTTTATGTTGCTAGCAGTGCTCATGACAATTAAGGACTGATTCACCAGCTACTGTTGTGAAGCATTTACCGTACTAACCATAAGCCAGCGTGGGCAATGGCTAGACTTGTAGTGTAGCACATCCCAGCAGGAGACACCATGGTGTGTTAGTTGATAGGTGGTAGTGTCAATAAATCCACTTTGGCAATGACAATAAGTCCATGTTTGGGAGCCAAGAGTTTCTCTAGCCTGGAGGTTGGGCCACGTCTACTGGGGACTTGGCCGGTGGTTATTCTGTTGGGAGTGTTATGCAAAGAGTCCTGTCACAACTCCTTTCCAAGGTATCATGGTGGTGCCAAGGGGCATGGTGATATGTTGTGGGGTTGTGTCTTGTGGGTAAAGTTGTACACTTCTGATTAGAGTAAAGCTATTCAAATAGCCATGCCCGCGGTCATGGGCGAGCCTAATGATGTTTTTCATGATTAGTCCCATTTATTATTTAATGGTTAAATGGATGTATGAGAATCTAGGTTGGGATGGTTTGGGCCTGTGTAGCCATGTGGGCTGTACAGTGTTGGATTAATATTGTTTAATTGTTCTACTGTTTTACTACTCTCTTAAATGTTTATTTAAATGTTGTTTATGCAATTTAGCCCTCCATGCCATCCTTTGTTATCCTGTGCACTTGCATATTTGCTGTGTGGCTTGCATATCTACCTCTGTTTATGATTAGGGATTTGGAGGATTATTTAAAATATTCTCCATATGGAATTATTGGAACATTTTGGGAATCGAGCTATTCTGGAATGGAGGAAAAATAAAGGGGTTTTTCGAGAAATTCCAATTTCAGAAAAATTGGAATTCGGGGATATTCACAGAATGTGAGGAGTATTTTTGGAATTAGAAACTGTTGGAATGGGAATGTTTGAGAATTTGGAATATTTTGTATATCCGGATATATATAAATATATGTTTGTATATATATCTGGGAAACCGGAGAATTTTTGGAGGAAATTAGAAAATGGAATATATTTAGTGGGGTTTGGAAAACGGAGGATATTTTACCGAGGAATCTTTGGGGGATCGAGTATCGGAATATCTCAGGATTAATGGAATATTGGAAAAATTTTCGGGGAATCCAAAAACGGAGAATACTTTGCGGGATTGGAAATTGGAAAGTACTTCGGGTGAATACTGGAACGTCGGGAATTCAGAGGCATTCGGAATATTGTAAATATTCAGGGGACAAAGGGATCCACGGGAATATTTTATGGCGACTAAAATCAAGCAAAATCTCAAAATATTGGAATATTTGGGGAATCCAAATATTTCATCAGGAGTTGGTCTCTGTGGGAACAAAAGGGGATCTTGATAAATCGAAATGGGTATTTCATAAAGGAATTAGATATATCCGAGGATTCAGATTCTTGATTTCAAGATTCTCGGAAAGGGGAGGGGATCGCGGGTTCGAGTTGAACAAGGAGATGCCGAGGGACTGAAATAGAAATGACCTAAACAAGGGAAAAGAGAGGGATGCTATTTTCTATTTATTTAATTATCAAAATGATCTTTGTCAAATTAAAATTAATTCTGGAGCTCCAAAAAGTCTAAGAAAATTTCAGAGAGTTTATTAAACCATGGGGTATTTACCAGAGGCAAAAACCACCACAAAATAGGAGAGGATTTATTATTATAAGTGCTTAAATGCTCAAAATATTCTGACAAAACCCCAGGGAATATAAAAGCATCGAGCATTAATTAAGATTTTAACTGGGGTTTTTAATATAGGAAATTTCAAAATTTTAGTCAAACAGTTTCACAAACAACTTTTCTAGTGTATTCTTGTATTTTCATTTACACACAGTAATTTTTAATTAAGGCGATTTTCAGGGTGTGACAGACCCATTGTCAATGGCTTGGCTCTTGTGGATTAGGTCTATGGACTAGAGAGTAGCTTGAGTGGTGGAGCTGCACATGTGGCAACAGGTGGACAAGAGGGCATTGGTGGCAGCTGAGGTGGATCGATGACGTGGCTTTAGGGCTGACGTGGCAAGGATCTAGGGTTTGGGAACCGATGGCTTGGATTGGATCTTTGAGGAGATCGGACGGTGGATATTGTCTCGGGGCTTTATGGAAATCCGATGGCATGAGGTTGATCTGGAATATAGGATGACCAGGATTCTTCGGGAGACTATGCGTGGGGTCCACATGGCAGTCACAGTGAGGAGGGGCCGGTGGGGCTGGCCTGTGAGAAGCTCCCAGCCAGGAGAGCAAGGGCCGTGCGCTGATGGCGCAACGCCGAAGCAGAGGAGATGGTGTTCGCCGGCGGCACGTGGCCCAATAGGATGATGGTGACGATGGTGGTGAGCCAATGACAGTGAAGCCGGGGCAGCAGCTGATGGATTGGGGGAGACAGAGGCGACAGGGAGGAGAGATGGGGACGGCGAGCATACTCAGCATGCGGGCTGTCGATGTTTTGTATCGGCAATAAGAATATGGGGCTACTCATGAGACCTAAACTTGATGTATTGCAAAGGAACATAGAACAATTTATACTGGTTCAGGCCCTCAAGATGAGGTAATACCCTACGTCCAGTTGTGGTGTATTGCCTTTGAGGTTTCTCTGGTGAGATTGTGATATAGCCCAGGGGGCTCCCTACCCCTCCTTATATACTGGAGGGATGAGGGTTACAGGAAAGGAAACCCAGTCAGATACAACCAGGGGCTTTCCTTATTAGTACATAGAGTCTGGCTAGGATTATATTCCTTTTCTTGTCATGCAAGGTAATATGAAGCTAAGTCCTACTCTATCTCCAATTGTAGGGACCGGCCCACCCTCTGTCCGAGTGACCGTAATTGCCTTCCTTGAGTTACCCGGGGCCCATGGCCTCCACAGTAGCTCCTGAGACCTTCATAGTTGAGTCACAGCTGATGCCGAGTGCTCATCCTCCACGGTGAAGAGATTCCCAGGTGCTTTGCTCCCGAGTACTCATTGTCCAAGTGCTTTTCTCCCGAGTGCTGCTTCATGTTAGCTGGCAACGAGGCTATGAAGGGCTTTATGGAAGAATATGAATAGTGTGCACCAAATAGGCACACCTATTAGGTGTAGCCCTCGACTTTGTGCTTAATTGTGAAACAATTAAATATAAAGTCAAAGATCTTTAACGTTTTAGCCTTTCCCGAATGGTATACTACCCAGAAATTGGACTCTTCAGCATCATGTCAGCTGGAAGTATTTTTGCTTGAGGCAATTTTGGGTAAGCATGTAAGCCGAGTACCACGTCATGGATTTTAACCCAATATGTGGTCAGGTGTACTTGAGAGATACCTACATCCCCAATTTTAATGGAGACCAGCTGTTGATCCTTATAAAGATGTATCCTCAATACCTAGTTATTTAATCGGTTTCTGTAAATAGCATCTGCACTATGATTTTAACACAACCATCAATCGGCCCAATAGAGCATGCCATTTAGAAACTCATATCTTATGGCCCAGTACTGAATTTGTCAGCCCAAGCCCACTTATCAGCACAGGCTCTATAAAAGAGGGGAGAGAGAGAAGATTCCCTCATCTTCTCCAATCTGCCATCATTTTGTCTTCCAGCCTCTACGCCCAACTTCCATGCTCCTCTTCACTAGGGTTTGCAACAGCTCACACCCCCGCTTGAGACTCGCATGATTTTGCTCCCCCGCATCCATTTCAAACCTCCACAAGCATTTCCCCCAAATCTCCTCACTCCCAGCAATGCTGAGAGCCCCGTTTGAGATCCCGGAGATGTCCGCGGGAGCTTGGCCGATTTCGGACTGCGGTTCATTCATTGGTGTGCCGCTGAAGGAGAATCCATGCCGGCGCCCCAATCTGGTGAGACCGTTGTCTTCACTTCTTTCTTCGATGGCAGTATTGCCCTCCCTTCATCGGATTTTCTTCGCCAACTTCTTTCTTTCTATCAAATAGAGTTGGTGAATCTGAATCCCAACTCTATCCTGCAAATCTCAAGCTTCACCACCTTGTGTGAAGCTTTTTTGGGGGTTAAGCCCCATTTCAATCTTTTCCGATATCATTTCCATATCAAGCCCCAGCCATCCAAAAATAAAGTCCAGGTTATTGGGGGAGCCGGTCTCCAACTTTGGAACGAAATGAAGAAAATCTATCTCCATGTTCCTTTGAAAACCTCCCTCAACGGCTGGCATAGGGAATGGTTCTACTGTTCTAATCTAGAACCTTCTTTGCCCCCTTTCACTAGCTCTCCACCAACAGTTCTGCCTAGTTGGTCTTCAGTGCCAAACTATGAGGAGATGGGCCAAGTATACCAGTTGATAGAGAAGACTAATCTGTTGAAGACCTCGGGGTTGATTGGTCCCTGGGTGGCGAGATGTTTCTAGAACTGCTGCACCAGGGCTTTGAAGCTTAGGAGGCACTTTGGTTGGGATTATCAGGGCAAAGCTAATCCCAGCCGAGAATACCCTGATTTAGCCGATAAGAACAAGGTCACCGATACCTTGCTTGGCTTTTTTTGTTAATGGGGTAGTGGAGACAGAAGACATAGAGCGCGCCACCACGCCCTATAGCTAGAATAGGCCTTAGCCACACGTAATCTTGAGAAATTGTATTGGATCTTTATCCTTCTGTGATGAATGTCTGTGGATGTCTATCTGGGATTGTTCTGCAATGCATGATATATGTCTTTAGAACACCTGCAGGATTGTGAGGAGTTTGATGATGACTCCTAGAACCAGCTGGCCACCAAAACAAAGAAGAGGCCAGCCAGCCCTTCTGCTGCCCAACCTAGCTCCAAGAGGACCGAGAAGAAACCAATTGAAGATCCGGGCAAGAAGAAGACAAGCATGCCGAGTGTACCGCCACCAGTTTAGCTCCTAGGCCACCAAGCCCAAGACTGGCGTCTCCAAGCCTGAGGCCAGCAACATCGAGCCCAAGGCCAGCACTGCTGAGTTCAAGATCAGCAATATCGAGCCCAAGGCCAGCACTGCCTAGCTCAAGATCAGCAACATCAAGCCCAAGGGCTACTCCATCGAGTACAAGATCAGCAACATCAAGCCCAAGGGTAGCACCGCTGAGTACCTCAACACCCTAGTCGGCTAAGCCAGGAATAGAGCCGACTGGAGCTAAATCGCCACCACCGACTGCCACTCCAACTAGCTTGACAGCCAGCAGCTCTTTGATGCGATATCTCCTAGAGCCCCCTCGTGGAAGTTCAAGACCTCCAAGAGGTAAGCAATCTTCAATCTTCTAAGAATCTTGAATGATGTGGTAGATGTATTGATATTTGACTTCTTGTGCAGGAAACGAGTTGACATAGATCCCAAGGGGACTATGCCAGCATCTTCTGTCATCGAGCCAATCCTAGCCGAGCCAGCTCTAGTAATTGCACCTGCCGAGCCAGAGACTGCTCCAGCTGTTGAAGATGAAGTAGTCCTGACAACAGGATCACCAGCGCCGGCCAACCAGGAAGCAATTACTGCAGTTGTTGCTCCAACCCCCAAGCAGATAACTGAAGCCCCTACGGCCACTGAGTTCAAAGCCAGGACCCCATCGCCATCAATATCATCATCGTCTTTAGATGAAGTAGACCTCCCCAGACTCGAAGCCCCCCTCACAACTTCCTAAGAGCTTTTCATTGGGTCTCCCCCGAGGGAGTTGCGAAGAGCTATGAGCACGACGAGCAAGCAGCACCGAGGGAGTGCAAAGTTCTTCTACGTGCCACAATCGCCGCGTCTAGAGAAGTCCATGGATGTAGCGAATCTTGCCATGCTAAGTTCTTGATAGTTTCCCTTGATCTGGTACTCTGCCATCTGATGCTATTTTCCTCTGTTTTGCTCTAAGCAGAAGATCATTGATCGCTCCGAGAAGATAAATAAGGTCCTGACTGAGCTTGTCCCCCATCTCCAACAACTAGGCCAGCTCTAGGTGGCCAAGGACGATTTGGAGCGGACCAGCTAGGAGAGGAAAACACGGCTGAGGGGATCAGTGGATAAGCTCAGTGATGAAAACTGGGCATTAGCCAACAAGATCAGAAGTAAGTGTTCTGCGTTATTCTCCTGAGTAAATCCTGAGTAGATTTCTCCAACTTTGTTGATTCCGACTGCCTTGTTGAGTTTTGACTGCAATATTGAGTTTTTGACTGTTCTGATTTGCAGCCCTCGAAGCCGAGTTAAAGGCCCAAGCAGAGGAGAAGAAACAACAAGATAACAAACTGAAGGAAATAGAGAAGGCCAAAGTCGAAGTGGAGAAGACCAAAGCCAAGGTGGAGGCCGACTATGCTAGTAAGTCTCCTGCCTGATAATGATCTTAATCCATCTTCTTGTTGCTCCGATTGTATGTCTTGGCTGATGAGGACATCACTAGCTCGGATATGACCATAGCTACCATATGTATTCATCAACCAAAGATGCATGCTTTCTATGTAAGATTTATGTGTTATATATTTGAACAGCCGTTACTGCACCATTATTGCACCATGAGTTTTGTGTATTCTTGTTTGCAGAGGTACTTGCTTGGGTGATGGGAAAGACACCGAGCACAAGGAACGCATGGATGATCAAAAAAGTTGATTGGGGACCAAACCAAGACCTTACCCAAGTCTACTTCTAAATTACCACGTCACTTTTGGTCCATAGAAGACAAAAGATGAAGTTTTGCACGTTTTGGATTCGGATTCGGGCCTCCTAACAGCATCAACTTCAAACGGACCTAGTCGCTGATCCAGAAGGCCCATGAGTACTTGTTGGAAAGCTTATGGAGTCTACTTTCAGATGGTTTTGGTCCCACATCAAAATTCCTCCTGAGCTATCCAGAATCATCAAAATAAGACACATACCTCTTCCAGTCCAAGTCTATTTTGGGCCTTGGGCCTTGTAATTGTGTCGTGGGCTAAGCCCAAGGGGTGTGAGCTCTAGGGTTAACCCTAGGATGTCCCAACTCATATATATTCAGTAGCTGTTGTCGTTTAGAGTTGGGTTTTGTTTAGATTAAAGTTTAGCCATTGCTACTTTTCCGGGTAAAGCCGTGATCGGTTAGATCGCCGTTTTCCTGTTACGGAACCCCACCTTATCGTTTGTATTCAATTCTTATTTGCAATATTAGATTGCTTTTATCTTGTTCTTGCTCGTTTCTTCGATTTGCTTGCAGGAATAAGGTTGATCTGCACCGGCACGATCAACAACCCTCGGAGAGGTGTATCGATTGCTAAGGCGCAACAACACAACGTCTCGTACGGTTGTAGTCGGGTCGTCAACGTTTCTCCCAAATCGTAGTTATCTTCAACTCACTGAAAGATCAGCCCACCCCCGCTCCTATCATTGGCTAACAAGTATACTTGTTGATGCATCTAAATAGCTTCAAAAGCCAATGCCCAGATCCAGTTTAATGCCTTTGCAGAGAAGATCAAGATTGTCAAGGAGTCACGGGAAATCCTCATCGGATCCGCGAAAGGGCTCCTGGACATTATGGAACCTCACCATGCTGGGACCAGCTCCAGTACCGTCTCCCAGGTAGAAGCACGCCTAAGCGAAGCCCCGAGTATCCTGAAGAAGTACTCGGATGAGCGTGTAGCTGTCGGCGTCACCCAAACTCTTGCCATGACCAAGTCAATATACCCTAGGGTTGATATTGAGGCCATTGGTGAGGGCTTTGCCGAAGAGACCACTCCCGAAGAGGCACTGGAGCTGATTAGCCAGGCGAGGCTGACTGCAGAGGCAATAGCTAACGACCTAGGTATGCAAGAGAAAAGTTTTTTTGCAGTCGGTGTATATAACTTTTGTAAAGACATTTGTAAATATCTGTACAATGCTGCTGAGTACTTGCTTATTCTTAGTCATCATTAGCTTTACCCGACTATGTAATCTGTACTGAGTAGGTCAATAGGAACTTAAGAAAAATCGTTCACTTCCATACTCAGGCAAACTTAACATAATCGTTGTAAAACTTCATAACTTAGATAAAACAAGCTCGGATTTTATTAACAAGGCACATAATACATGTAGCCCTCGACTTACTACTCGGTTGAAGCAAGCGATGTAGTGAGTCAGAGAAAAATCTATATTCATATGTATAGAGGAAATACAACACTCAGGTATAAAAAGGACGTAGCTGTTCTATATTCCATGAGTCGCTGACTAGGGCACTGTCTTCAGTCTTTAGTCAGTAGGCCCCTGGACGTGTCACCTAAGTGATAATGAATGGCCCTTCCCACAAAGGGGATAGTTTATGCTTGTCTTTTGTGGTTTGTATTTTTCTCAAGACAAGATCACCCACCAAAAAGGTGCGGCCACGAACATTTTGACTGTGATAATGATGCAGGTCTTGAAAATACCATGCCGACTGTCCCTTGCTTCCTCCAACTGATCGAGTTCAACCAATCGGTCTTCATGTGATTTGTCTTCTGAGTAAGCCTGAACTCGCGGAGAGCCGAACTCTAACTCAGCTGGTAACATAGCCTCAACACCATAGACTAGGAAGAAAGGGGATTGCCCTGTTGTCCGACTAACCATGGTTCTTAGTGACTAGAGAACGGATGGGAGTTCTTGTACCCACCACCCTGCATATGGTTGTAGTCATTTGAATATCCTAGCCTTGATACCTTGTAAGACCATGCAACTGGCACGCTCGACCTGTCCATTGCTCCGTGGGTGTGCCACAGAAGCATAACATATCTTGATGTCAAAATCGTTACAGAAATCTTGAAATACGCCACCAGTGAACTAAGTACCATTGTCCGTTATGATGTGGTTAAGAACTCCAAATCGGTATAAAATACTCATGATGAAATCCTTTGCTCGTGCCACTTTTATGGTAGCAACGGGTTTTTGCCTCAATCCACTTTGTGAATTTATCCACTGCGACGAACAAGTGTGTGAACCCTCCTGGTGTTTTCTCGAACGACCCGACCATGTCAAGCCCCCAAACCGCAAAGGGCCAAGAGATTGAGATTGCTTGAAGTTCTTGAGCTAAAAGATGTGTTTGCCTTGCATAGAATTGGCATCCCTCGCATGTGCGAACTATGTCTTTAGCATCTGTTACTGTAGTTGGCCAGAAGAAACCCTGTCTGTAAGCCTTTCTGACTAACGTCCTAGATGCAGGATGGTTGCCACAAATATCCGAGTGGATTGACTACAGGATCTGCTTGCCCTCCTCGGGTGTGACGCAACGCATGAGGACTCTAGATGCACTTCTACGGTACAGGTCTTCTCCAACTACAAGGAAACATTTGCTGCGACGTTTGATCCGTTTGGTTTCACTGCGATCTTCTAGGAGTTCGTCGTCCAAAAGGAATTTGAGAATTGGAGTTTGCCAATCTTGAGAGATGATTAGCACTTCATTTGTTGCCGGGGTAGGTTCAACCCCCGACTACTTCATTTGTTGCCAGGGTAGGTTCAACCCCTGACTATTCAAGCATTGGTTTCTTCTTGACTGATGGCTCCAGTAGTTGCTTGACAAAAATCCCAGTCGGGACCACTTCTCGTTTGGATCCCATGTTGGCCAATTCGTCTACAGCTTTGTTGTACTGTCGTAGCACATGAGTAATGTCCAGCCCATGAAACTTGTTTTCTATCTTTCAGACCTCCTGACAATATACTGCCATAGTATCATCGAGACATGTCCAATCTTTCATGACTTGGTTAACCACAAGCTGAGAATCCCTGCGTACGACCAGTCGGCAGATGCCGAGTGATTTGGCAATGTGGAGCCCATGGATAAGTGCTTCAGCAACATTGTGGGAAGCCGGAAAGTGAATCTGGAGAACGTACTTGAGTTTTTCGCCAGTGGGTGACATCAACACGACGCCAGGCTCTGCACCGCCAATCCATAAAGAACCGTCAAAGTACATCGTCCAGTACTCTAGCTTGTCCGTATTTGTAGTTGTCTGGACTTCTGTCCACTTGGCCACGAAGTCGGCTAGAGCTTGAGATTTGATTGCTATCCGTGGCTGAAAGATGATGTCAAACGCCATCAACTCGAGTGCCCATGTAGTGATTCAACCGGTGGCCTCGCGATTGTGTAGGACGTCTCCGAGTAGATACGATGTGACAACGGTGACTTGATATGACTGAAAATAGTGCACCAACTTCCGGACAGTGATGAGTAGGCCATATAACAGCTTCTGGACTTGAGGATATCTCATCTTGGTGTTGGCTAGGACCTCGCTAACAAAGTAGACTAGCCTTTGTATTTTCTGTATATGACCTGGCTATAATCGCTCGACTATCAGCACCGTGCTGACTACCTGAGTTGTTGCCTCCAAGTATAACATTAGTGGTTCCTAGGGCATAGGTGATGCCAACATTTGTGGTGATGTGAGAAATCTTTTGAAGTTTTCGAAGGCTTGTTGGGCTTCGAGTGTCCATTGAAAATTGTCCGCTTTCTTCAATAGTTTGAAGAAGGGCATGCCCCGTTCACCAAGTCGGGAGATGAATCGGCTGAGTGCCGCCATGCAGCCTGTCAGCTTTTAGACGTCCTTCTAGCTAGTTGGGGGTGCCATGTTCATGATAGCGTTGATTTTCTCTGGATTGGCCTCGATACCTCGATGTGATACGATGAAGCCGAGTAGCTTTCCGGACGGTACACCGAAGGCAAACTTTTCCAGATTCAACTTCATCTTGAATCTCCGTAGGCTTTGGAAAGTTTCTTCCAAGTCGGCAATGAGGTCTTCCTTGGACTTTGTCTTGATCACTAGTCATCAACATACGCCTCCATGTTGCACCCGAGTTGAGTGTGTAAACACCGCTAAATTGCTCGTTGATACGTTGCTCTAGCGTTTTTCAACCCGAACGGCAGAGTCATATAGCAGTATGCTCTGAACGGCGTGATGAACAAAGTCTTCAGGCAGTCCTCCTCCTTCAAGCTAATTTGGTGATATCCCGAGTAACAGTCGAGAAAGCTGAGAAGTTTGCACCCCGCAGTTGAATCCACCACCTGATCTATTCTAGGTAGACCAAATGGGTCTTTGGGGCATGCCTTGTTTAAGTCGGTGTAGTCGATGCACATGTGCCATTTACCGTTCTTCTTTCGGACCAAAACTGGGTTTGCCAGCCAATCTAGGTGGTAGACCTCTTTGATGAAGCCGGTTGCAAGGAGCTTGGTTATCTCCTCCCGAATTGCATCTTTACAGTCTTGTGCGAAGTACCATAGCCATTGTTTGACTGGCTTGGCATCTGGCTTGATGTTGAGGGAATACTCGATCATCTCCCTTGGTACCCCAGGCATGTTGGATGGTTTCCAAGCAAAGATATCCCTGTTCGCCTAGAGGAAGGTGACGAGCATGCCTTCCTATTTGGAGTCGAGTCCAGTCCTAACAAGAGCAGTTTTGGAGGGGTTGGAAGGGTCCAAGGGGATCTTCTTTGTTTCAGAATACGCTGAAATGCCCGACATGGCTGCTTTTCTTGCTGGAACTTGATCGTCCTCGCTTGCTGTTGTAGCAACCAGTCGGATGCTGTTGCACCCGACTGCTACTTCTTGAGATTGAGCCAGATCACAGCTCTCCTTGTCGCAGGTGAAGGCTTACTTGACATTGCTGTGAAGAGAAAGAACTCTGGCTAGTCCAAGCAACTTGAGCATCATGTAGGTGTAATGTGGCACTACCATGAATTTGGCTAGTGCCGGTCGTCCGAGTATCGCGTGATACGCGGTTTTGAAGTCAGCAACCTCAAAGCCGATAATCTCGGTGCAAAAATTATCCCCTGTGCCAAAAGTAACTGGCAGAATTATCTGTCCATGTGGGTTAGATGACAGGCCGGGGATTACCCCGTGGAAGGGTGCTATACTCGGCCGTAGCTCGGAACGAGGAATCTTCATCTCGTCGAGCGTCTTGGCGAGCAGAATATTGAGAGCGCTTCCTCTATCGATGAGAACCTTCTTCAGTTTGATGCTCCTGATGAATGGTTCCAGGACAAGTGGGTAGCGTCCTGGGTGGGTAACACGATCGGGGTGATCTGCACGGTCAAATGTGATTGGCGTTTCTGACCAGCACAAGTACTTGGGGGCGTCTGCTGCAGAGACGGAGTTGACCTCGCGTGCTATCAGCTTTTGCCCTCCAAAGATGTGGTTGAGCTCAGCCTGGGGATCTTGGTAGTCACCCGCAGCACCCGAATCTGGCTTGTCCTTGTCTTTATTGGCGCCAGATGTTGAAGCCTGCTGGGAGGCAAACTTCTTGAGCATGAAGCAGTCCTTAGCCACGTGCTTACCCTTTGGATGAAAGGGGCATGGCCTGTTCATCACGTTTTGATACTCAGTTGTTTTTGGGGGTCGCGGCCGAGTACGCTCCACGTTAGCCACCATGTTATCCGACTTCCGCTTGCGGTTGCTAGACTTGTTCTGTGCTGACTCGTTGTTGTCTTTCTTGTCCTTCTGTCGGGGCTCCTTCTTGTCTTCCAGGGCCTCTGCAACTGCATCGGCTGAGTCGGCGTATTTGTTTGCCATGTCAAAAAGAGCCTTGACAAAAGAGGGAGGTTTGTAGGCGTCTTTGACTCCCTTACAGAAGGCAGTGATGACAACCTCGTCCTTGATCATTGGGATAGAGCTCCGCTTTTTAGAAAACCTCTTGATGAACTCACGAAGAGATGTGCTCTTCCTTTGGTGCAACTGATAGAGATCGTGCTCAGAAGATGGCCTCTCGTAAGTTCCCTGGAAGTTGGCGATGAAGCATTCCTGGAGTTCTCCCCAGGAGCCGATTGATTTCTTGGGAAGTCCCGTTAGCCATATGCTCGCCGAGTCGGCTAGAGCGACTAGGAGGTAGTTAGCGATGGCTTTGTGATCTCCGCTAGCTGCATGGATCACCAGAGTGTAGACCGTGAGCCAGGACTCGGGGTTGGTCTTCCCGTCGTACTTTTTGATTCCAGTCAGCTGGAAACCTGACGGCCAGTTGACTTGTTGCAGCTTCTAGGTGAAGGCCGGTACTCCTTCATCTGCATGAGGACTCCGGCTCCGATATGGTGGTGAAACCGCTCGTGGTGGAGGCCGAAGTGCTCGTTCTCATCTTCCAGTCGGCGACGCTCATCGTCCTCGCATTCGTGGCACCGTGCATTGATGTCTTGCCGGAGATCACATCATAGTCAGCCTCGGAGATCCTGGTTGTCCCGATGGTTGTTCTGATGTTGACGCCGCCGGTCATTGTTGGTGTTGCCGAGTGACGTCTGCCATGACTCCGTGTGCCGCTGATTGGAGTCGGCTGCTCAGCGTCGTGCCGAGGAAGACGAGACCGCTGTTGGAGAAGCCGACCTATTCATCAGTATGAGAGTGTTGCCCGACTGTTGATGTTGCTGACATGCAGCAACGGTGATCATGGCTTTTATCCTTGCTATCGTCGGGGTGGCCTGATGATCAGGCCCAAACTAGAGTGTGTCTAGTAGGGTTGCAGCGGCCACAACGTTTTGTTGAGGATTTACGAAAACATCATGGTCGCCGACTTAGGTTTGGAGGATTTGCTATTGAGCAGTTCGCCCAGCCCTGCGCAGAGCATCATTGCGGGTGTCACGCTCGGCCTGTAGGCATCTTGCGTCTTCCTCTTGTTGTTCTTGTAGTCGGCGGGCCTCCTCTTCTTGCTGCTCGTGTAGTCGGCATGCCTCCTGAGTGGGAGTTGAGCCCTTGGATGCCATGAAGACTTCGTGTGATGGGAAGAAGCTTCCCGAACTGCTGTCCGACTTGGAGTCAGAATCAGAGTAGTTGATGGGGGTGATTACAACTCCGACCTCCCTAGATCCGATCTCGAGCAGCTCTGGGCCATATCCGAGTTGAACTCCAGGGGATCGGGTTTGCCGCATCGGATGCTGATTGAGGATGTCCACGGCGTTGCCGAGTCCGAACAGGAGATTGAGGATCTCCTCATTTCTTAGCTTGACCTCGGCTGGCTTGAGGCCGAGTCCTAGTCGAACACCAAAAGAAAGAGTTGTCTCGAGACCCGAGCATGTTGAAGATTGCTGCAGTATGTCGATGAGGATTGCTGCAGTATTACGTGGGCCAACCGGCACGGAGTCGGCTTGGTCCCTAACTGACCGGATCGGATCCGAGTCAGACAAGGTGAGGTTGCCGAACTTGTCGGTGACGAAGTCAAGGCACCTGAAGCTGATTGTTTCCCTGGGGAAGAAGTTGATGCCGTCGACTCCGGTGGTCGAATCCATCAGGCTTGTTGAAGATGATCTCGCCGATGCCCCTACCTGGTGGCAATTATCGATGTTTTGTATCGGCAATAATTATATGGGGCAACTCGAGAGACCTAAACTTGATGGACTGCAAAGGAACACGAAACAATTTATACTGGTTTAGGCCCTTGAGATGAGGTAATACCCTATGTCCAGTTGTTGTGTATTGCCTTTGAGGTTTCTCTGGTCAGATTGTACTTCTTCTGATTCTACCCTCAGGGGGCGCCTTGCCTCCCCTTATATACTGGGGGATAGGGTATCCCTAATTACAAGGTTAAGCCCATCCTCTGTCCAAGTGGCCCAAATGCTTCTCATGAGGTACCCGGGGCCCATGGGCTCCATAGGCATGTACAACACACATAAATACACCATCCAATAAAAAATATAAGGCTAGCTCAGTAAAAATCTAAGCTGGAGGAGACAAATCAGATAACTAGGAGTCCCAAAACATAGATTTCTTCTTCCGCAGAATTGACACATTGTCACATGCTAGTGCACTGCAACATCCCCTGCCAAGGGTAACTTTGATATCCTTCACCTTTTGGAATATCTGTTGCTCGGTTTTATGTTTAGGAGCCGTACCATCTTCCTTAGTCCCATCAAACTCTCTCTTGTTCTTGCGGTACAGGTGGTGTGAACGGAGGAACCTTCGGTGATGCATGTAAACCATTTTGTTGAGTTAGTGAGCCACAAGAGTGCAGTGTCATCCAATCATCATACGCATACACCATTTGAGCTGGCTCCTTTCACGGTGCGGCCTGCGAGGAGAAGGTCCTTTTGTATGCATCCCACACCCATACGCCATTTGTCCATAGGTCGACAAGATCTTCCACCAATGGCTTTAGGTACACATCAATATTGTTCTCGGGTTGTCTTGGCCTGTGGATAATCAGTGGAACAATCATGTACTTGTGCTTCTTACATAGCCAAGAGGGAAGGTTATAGATACAAAGTGCCACTGGCCAGGTACTATGATGACTACTCATATCACCAAACGGATTCATTCCATCCGTACTTAGCCCAAACCTTACATTTCTTGTTTCTAACACAAACTTGGTGTACTTCCTATCAATGTTTCTCCACTGGGCCCATCAGCTAGATGCTGAAGCATTCCATCCTTCTTACGTTCATCGACGTGCCATCGCATCACCTTCGCGTGGTCTTTGTTTGCATATAGATATTTGAGCCAAGGAATTATAGGGAAGTACCACACCACCTTAGCCGGGATTCACTTCTTGCGCTTCTCACTAATGTCTGCTTCATCAACACCATCCATGTGTTTGTATCGTGATACCTGGTACACCAGGCATGCATCCAGTTTGCATACTCTTTACGATAAAGAATGTAGTCATTTGGACATACGTGTATCTTTTGAATTTCTAGCCCTAGTGGACAGATTATTTGCTTGGCCTGGTACGTAGTCTCCAGTAGGACGTGATCCTCTAGAACAATCTCCCCCAACAGAGACAATAGCTCTGTGAAGCTTTTGTCTGACCAGCCGTTGCTTGCTTGAGCTGCAGCAGTGACAGGACTGCATACAACTTTGTCTCGTTGTAGTCGGAAAAGAGAGGTGTCTCATTGTCCCCAAGCATGCGGTCAAACTTCTCTCTTTCCCTATCGTCGGTCTTGTACTCATCCCTGTCCTCATCGTGCAGCATCTGATCGAGACCATCTTCTACGCGGAGGTCATTGACCGATGGGGATGGACCATCATCAACAAATCCCCATCCCTCCTCATTCCACATATCGATACTCGCTGCACCAGGTGTCTCATTCTCATTTTCACCGTATTTGCTCCAACATGTATATCTTCTGTTCTTGCAATCAATACACGGGCATAGTATAAAATCGGCATTTGCTCGCACCCTGAATTCCTCCGCCGTGCTCAGAAATGTAGGTACTCCATTAATATACTCTAGGAGTTGTGTTTTGAATTGTACATCCACCGACGAACCATTTGTACAATTTCCAAAAAATATATAAATTGCAGATATCCTGTTAATAAATAATCTAAGATTTGGCAACACTGCAATTACTATAACACACAGAGAGAACAAAAAATTGAGCCCTTTTTTTTCAAACGATAATGCTCTAGGTGTATAATTAATTGCGGGCATTTGACAACATTCCAATTATTAAATAAATGCAATGAATATTTTTCACACAATCACACTATGTGTGGTTTAATTAATTAATTAATTGCAAGCAACATATATATAAGGAGTAAGAGTGCGGAAATTGTACTTATCTCACTATTTACTCTATTGCGGTAATATAAGCCAAAAAGAACTTCCAAAATGCCAAAGATTCAAAAAAAGGCAAAATTTCGGTCCCCCTATCGGTGAAGTGGGAACTAGGGCTCCCACCACCTGGCGCCACGTCATCACATTGCCAAGCTCAACCCTAGAAGCTGTGAGATCAGGACCTTACTTCTTGGTCCTAGGGGATCCCAGGTGTAGCTTTGTAGCTCGTGGCCGCAACGGCCACGATATGGGCACAGCCTTGCCCCACCCACCACGGCTCCCCCAAGCAGCTCAGGGAATGCATGGAGGCAGCAGCATTAATCATGACATAACGGAGCATGCTGCCTCACTTCGGTCTTCCCACGCCTCTCCAATTAAGTGTGACGGGACGTATATCTATTGGGCATGAAGCATGGCGATCAGGACGGCTCTATACCCCATGTCGAGAGCCATCATGAGACTTTCCTGATAGGAGATGTGGGCTGGCAGGTGGCACGGTCGCCTACCGCTCCACTCGCCCACAACTTACTGTGTTTCACCTACTTCTACGGGACGCTGACAGGTAGGACCCATAGCCCGCGTGGTAAGCTCAATCTTCCCCAGCGAGCACTCAACGGCCATGCCCAGACACATGGCAAGTGGCCATCCTCTTGCTCCAGACCAGCTCTGGGAGGGGCCCCTAGGAGCGCAGGTGACTAGGCCCACCGGTCAGAGGAAGACATGACCAACCATACCAAATTCTGTAATGACATACGTGATTCCCACAATTTGGCCACTGTGGTATTTCCCTAAGAGCTATAAGGGGAGAGCCAAGGAAAAGAAAGGGGGATCCGATTCGGAAGCTAGATTATAAGGGGAGTGCCAAGGAAAGGAAAGGGGGATCCAATTCGGAAGCCAGAAAACAATCTCTGAGAGCCAAAGTCTTGTAAGCCCTTCTCACCAATAAACAAAAACCAAGAACACAACAGGAGTAGGGAATTACGCCACCATGTGGCCTAAACCTGTACAAACACATAGCCTCACTTACTTCTGCAACAACCTATGCCAGATACAACACATTCACCCTGGCCGAACTCACAAAAGGGGTCCCGCCGGATCCCTACATACGGTGTACGCACACCAACAGCTGGCGTGCCATGTCGGTGAAATGGGAACCAGGTCACTATCGTCAGCAGCACGAGGTGGCCAAAGGGCACATCTCCACGTGGCTTGGGCTGCCCTTGACCATGATGAGGTTGTGCAGGGGGCTCCCCCAGGGCGGACCCGAGCTCGCTTCCCTGAGGGGCGAGCTTGGGGCACCTCTTCGGCCCTGAGCTCCAACAGGCTCGGGGCCCCCCACTCTGCCCCCGAGCTTGGCTCCTTTTAGGAGGCTTGAGGAGTGCGCGGGGGCATAGGAATTAATGATGATGCGATGGAGCCTATCTCCTTGCTTCGATCTTCCCACGCTTCGTCACTTAAGGGTGATAGGACATATATCTACCCGGTGTGTGGTGTGGGAGACAAGACGGTCCTATATCCCATGCCCTAGGCCATCATTGCCCTATCTCTGACAAGGGGCATGGGATGGCAGGTGGCGTGGACAACTGCTGTGGAGGCCATGGGCCCCGGGCATATCAAGGAGGGCAATTATGGCCACTCGGACAAAGGGTAGGCTGGCCCTTACAATTGGAGATAGAGTAGGACTCGGCTTCATATTTCCTTGCATGACAAGGAAAGGGATATAGTCCTAGCCGGATACTCTATGTACTGATAGGAAAGCCCTTGGCCATATCCGATTGGGTTTCCTACCCTATAACCCTCATCCCTCCAGTATATGAGGGGTAGGAGCCCCCTGGGGCATATGACAATCTCACTAGAGAATACCGTGAAAGCAATACACCACAACTAGAAGTACGGTATTACCTCACACTGTGAGCTTGAACCAATATAAATCTCGTGTGTCCTTTCGAATCCATTGAGTTTAGGTCCGATGAATAGCCCCATATAATTATTGCCGATATAAAACATCGACAGTTGGTCCACCAGGTAGGGGCTTTGTTGAGATCATCATCATCAAGCCCGATGGATCCAACCATAGGAGTCAACGGCATCAACTTCTCTCCCAGACAAGCCATCAGATTCGGGAGCCTCGACTTCATCGCCGACAAACTCAGCAACCTCACCTTGTCTGACTCGGTTTCTACCTGATCGGCCAGGGACCAAGCCAACTCAGTGCTGGTTGGCCTACTCAACTCTGCAGCAGTTTTCAATATTCTACTTTGGCAACACCCAAGAGCTATGATTCTTGGGACAACTCCCTTTCCTAATATTCGACTTGGATTCGGCTACGAGCTGATCGAGATCGGGTCCAGGGGAGACGAGATCGTTAATTTCCCATTCGGACTCGACAATGCCTCAACAATCTTCAATTCCAATCTGATGCGGCAGACACAATCCTCTAGAATTCGACTCACCCAGAGTGGCTCGAGATCAGGTCCAGGGAGGTTGGGGTCATCATCACACCGTTAAACTATTCTAAATCCAACACCCAATCGGACAGCTGCTCGGGAAGCTTTTCTCCACCACGCGAGGTCTTCATGGTGTTAAAGGGATCAACTCCAACACAAGATGCACGCTGACTACGTGATCAGCAGGTGGAGGAGGCTTGCTGACTACGTGAGCAATAGGAGGAGGATGCATGACGCTTGCAAGTCAAGCGTGATGCTCGCAATGACAACTTGCGCAAGGCTGGGTAGACTGCTCAACAAGATATCCTCCAAACCCGAGTTGGCGATCATGAAGTCTTCGTGAGCTCACAACAGAATGTGGTGGCTGCTGCCACATTACTTGACACCTTGCAGTTCAGGCCTGACAACCAGGCCACCCCGACAATCGCGAGGATCAAAGCAATGATCACCACTGTGGCTTGTCAGTAGCGACAACAATCTGGAGACACTTTCGTACCGTTAAACAAGACAGCTTTAGACATGGCGGTTTCATCTGTTTCAGCATAGCGCTGAGCAGCTGGCTCTGGTCAGCATCACTCGGAGTCATGACATAAGTCACTCAGCAATCCGAGTAACGATCGACGGTGGCATCATCATGACGACCGCCACGATGACTAGGATGCCTGAGGGCGACTACGGCGGGATCTCTACCACGATATTAACGCTCGACGCCGAGAACGCGAGGAGGATGAGCGCCGTCAACTAGAAGATGACCATGAGCACTTCAGTCTCCACCATGAGCAGTTTTATCGCCATAGTTGGAGTCGAAACCCCTACTCAGATGAAGGAGTTCCAGCGTTCACCCACGAACTACAATAAGTCGACTAGCTATCTGGCTTCAAGCCGACTAGAATACAGAAGTACAATGGGAAGACCAACCCGGAGTCCTGGCTCACAGTTTACACCTTGGCAATCTGTGCGGCCAGAGACGATCACAAGGCCATGGCTAATTACCTCCTAGTCACCTTGGCTGACTCAGCGAGGACATGGCTGACTAGGCTTCCCAGGCAGTCAATTGGCTCCTGGGGAGAACTCCGTGAGCGTTTCGTCGCAAATTTCTAGGGAATGTATGAGAGGCTGTCACGATCTATATCAGTGCCACTAGAGGAAGAATGAGTCCCTCCGCGACTTCATCAAATGGTTCTCCGAGAAGAGGAACTCAATACCTAAAATCAAGGACGAGGTCATCTTCGTTGCCTTCCACAAGGGAGTCGGAGACGCGCCGTTCATCGCCAAGTTCACTCGGAAGCCACCCAACTCTGTCAAAGCTCTCTTCAAGATGGCCAATAAATATGCTGATTCAGCCGACACAGTGGCAGAGGCACTTGACGACAAGCTCCAATAGGAGTGACGGGAGACAGATGACATGGCCCTATCCAAGCCTAGGAACCATAAGCAGAAATCTGGGGATTTCATTACGGTAGTCGATCGCAACCATCCTTGACCTCCTAGAACCGAAGATTATCAAAATGACAAGTGACATGCTTGGGGGCTCGAAAGCTCAAATGCAAGGATGGCATCCCCGCTCCCAACTTGTGCAATAACAAACAAATAAGTCATTTTCTGATACATATTTCCTCCTTTATATGATATTCTCATCTAAATGGGCTAGGAGGCAACTCACTTTCTCATGGTTTGACTCAGATATGGCTTCGTGCCAGTCGGGATCAGATCTAGGGGGATGAGATTTTCAATTCCTCACTCGGCCTCCCAATGCCGCAGCTGCTTACACCTAATAGGTGTACATACTGTGTATTTTCTGTTTTTGCTCTTAATGATTACAAAAATACTTGAGTAGCATATATTCCGATCCGTGAAGCTTTGCTCCATGAAAGGCGAACTCAAGTCACCCAAAATGCGTGTCTGGGAAAGAGCCATGAACCAAATCCCGACGGTCGGGGGCTATGACTAGTCGGGCAGAGTGTTTAAATGTAAGGGGCCAATGACTCGAGGAAATTAATATCAATAAGAGGAGGAACACATATTTACATCTATTGTAAAATACATAAATGTTCTTCGGGTGATTGTTTTCTTATTAGATGCTACTCATCCGATATGTTTATAATGCAGGGCCAGTTCCGGATACGCGTAATAGGAACTCATGGCTACGAGCCTATCTCCTACGCTCGGGGGCTGGACCAGTCTGCCATGATACACTTGGAGTGCGATGCTTCTATCGATGTTTTACACTAGCAATAACAATATGGGGCTACTCGTGAGACCAAAACTTGATGGATTGCAAAGGAACACGAACAATTTATACTGGTTTAGGCCCTCAAGATGAGGTAATACCCAACGTCCAGTTGTGGTGTATTGCCTTTGAGGTTTCTCTGGTGAGATTGCGCTATGATTCTAATCTGCCCTCAGGGGACGCCCTACCTCCCCTTATATACCGGGGGATAGGGTTACAGAGTAGGAATCCTAGTCAGACTCTGACCAAGGGATTTCCTTCTAAGAATACAACGTGCCCGACTAGGACTATATCCTTTCCTTGTCGTGCAAGGTAATGTATGCCGAGTCCTATTGTATCCTTAATTACAAGGTTAGGCCCATCCTCTGTCCGAGTGGCCCAATAGCTTCTCATGAGGTACCCAGGGCCCATGGCCTCCACAACAGCCCTTGAGACCTTCATAGTTGAGTCACAGCTGATGCCGAGTGCTCATCCTCCACGGTGAAGAATTCCCGAGTGCATTGCTCCCTAGTACTCTTTGTCCGAGTACTTCTTCTCCTGAGTCCTACTTCATGTCAGCTGGCAATGAGGCTATGAAGGGCTTCATGGAAAAATATGAATAGTGTACGCCGAATAGGCGCACCTATTAGGTGTAGCCCCCGACTTTGTTCTTAATTGTGAAATAATTAAACATAAAGTCAAAGATCTTTAACCTTTTAGTCTTTCCCGAGTAGTATACTACACGATATGTAGATTCTTCAGCATCATGTCAGCTGGAATAATTTTTACTCATGTTAATTGGTGGCTAAGCATATAAGCCGAGTACTATTTTATGGATTTTACCCCAATATGTGGTCAGGTGTACTTGAGAGATACCTGCATCCTCAATTTTAATGGAGACCAACTGTTGATCCTTATAAGGATGTATCCTCAATACCTGGTAAATAACGCAAATACCTGAACACATGTGTCTTGCAATTAGGCTTTCATGAAGCATATCTGATTATTTAATTAGTTTCTATAAATAGCACTGCACTGTGATTTTAACACAGCCAACAAGCGGCCCAATAGAGCATGCCATTTAGAAACTCATATCTTGTGGCCGAGTACCGAATCAGCCGGCCCAAGCCCGCTTATCAGCACAGGCTCTATAAAAACGGGGAGAAAGAGAAAAGATTCCCTCATCTTCTCTAATCCAGCAATCGTTTCATCTTTCAGCTTCCGCGCCGAAATTTCATGCTTTGCTTTGCTAGGGTTTGCCATAGCCAGCATCTCCCGCTCGAAACTCGCGTGATTCCGCTCTGCCACATCCATCCCAAGCCCACAATAGCATTTCCCCCCAATCTGCTCACTCCCAGCAATGCCGAGAGCTTCGCTCGAGATCCCGAAGATGTCCACAGAAGCTTGGCTGGTTTCGGACTGCGGTTCGACGAAGCTGAAGTACATGGAGAAACAACTGATGCTGCAGTGACAAGAAGTCATCCATTGGCGTGTCGCCGAAGGGGAATCTTTGCCGGCACCCCGATCTGATGAGACCATCACCTTCACATCTTTCTTTCATCGCGGTCTTGCCCTTCCCTCTTCAGATTTCTTCTGCCAACTTCTATCTTTCTATCAATTAGAGTAGGTGAATCTGAATCCCAACTTCATCTTGCAAATTTCCATTTTTGTCACATTGTGCGAAGCTTTTCTAGGGGTGAAGCCTCATTTTAATCTCTTCCCATATTTGTTCCATATCAAGCCCCAGCCATCCAAAAATAAAGTCCAAGTGATTGGGGGAGTTGGTCTCCAACTCAGGAACGAAATGAAAAAGATCTATCTTCATGTTCCTTTGAAAACCTCCCTCAATGGCATAGAGAATGGTTCTACTGTTCCAATCTTGAACCTTCTTTGCCCCTTTCACTGGTTCTCCACCGGTGGTTCTGCCCAACTAGTCTTCTGTGCTCGGGGTTGACTTGTCCCTGGGTAGCGAGATGTTTCTTGAACCACTGCACCAGGCCTTTGAAGTTGAGAAGCCACTTCGGTTGGGATTATCAGGGCAAAAATGATCCCAGCAGAGAATACCCGGACTTAACCGATAAGAACAAGGTGACCGATACCTTGCTCGGTTTTTTCGTTAATGGGGTAATGGAGACAGAAGACCCAGCGAACCCTTCTGTTGCCCAACCCAGCTCCAAGAGGCAAGGAAGAAACCCATTGATGATCCGGGCAAGAAAAAAGCAAGCAAGTCGAGCGCAGCACCGGGAAGTTTTATGATCAAAGACCTTTCCAGTTTGGCCCCCAGGCCGCCAAGCCCATGACCATTTCTCCAAGTCCGAGGCCAGCAACATCGAGCCCAAGGCCAGCGCCACCGAGCTCAAGATCAACAACATCAAGCCCAAGGCTAGCACTACCAAGCTCAAGATCAGCAACATCGAGCCTAAGGGTAGCTCCGCCGAGTACAAGATCAGCAACATCAAGCCCAAGGGCAGCACCGCCGAGTACCTTAGTGCCCCAGTCGGCTGTGCTAGGAACAGAGCCGACTAGAGCTAAATCGCCACCACCAACTATCGTGCCAACTGGCCCGCCAACCAGCACTTTTTGCTGCCGATATTTTCAAGGGCCCCCTTGTGGAAGTTCAAGATTTCCAAAAGGTAAGCAATCTTCAATCTTCTAAGAATCTTGAATGATGTAATAGTATTTTGATATCTGACATCTTGTGCAGAAAGCGAGTTGACATAGATCCCAAAGGGACTATGCTAGCATCTCCTGCTACCATGCCAGTCCCAGCCGAGCCAGCTCCAACAATTGCACCTGCCAAACCAGAGACTGCTCCAGCCAATGTGGCCGAGCAGTCCTGATAGCAGGATCACCAGCTGTTGACGCCGAAAACCGCCGGGGGCCGTTCGGTGCCTAGAGACACGTGAAGGCCTGGGAGATCTGCTTAGCTCCAGTGCAGGCCCTAAGATGTTGAGGTTCGTAGGCGTGCCAGTCAATTTGACCCCGTAATTGACAAGGAGATAGAAAATATTAGCTCAGTGATCCAATCGGCCGATAAGAATCCTACCAGCCGATTGCTGAAGGAATGCTTGAGCATCGGCCGTAAACCTAAGGTACTGCCCGCGCCCGTGCCTGGGCCTTCGCCTGTGCCCGCGCCCGGATCCTTGCTCGTGCCCGCGCCCGGGTCCTCGCTCGTGCCCGCACCCGGGTCCTTCCTCGTGTCCAATTACCAACAGCACTTGCGCATCGGCTAAGAAGCCGATGATAGAATCGATGATAATATAAGCAAATAATAAGCCAGCCGACTGCTGAGAAAACACTTGGACATCGGCTAGAAGCCGATGAAAGAGTAGATATGCAGAATAATAATCAATAGACAATGCAGTCGGCTTTATCTAGTAGAAAGGTAACTTATCGGCTAAGCACTCTGATAAAACATCGCATAAAACCCATCGGCTTAACAAGGATAAATCTATTATTATCAATCTAGTAGGTCAAACTCAATTGATGCAGCACAGATTAATAATAATAAAAGAACCTTGATGAGCCAATAGATCTAATGCAATTGTGATGTACGATAACTTATCGGCTATACATCCCGATAAGACGCTTGCATAAAATCTATCAACCTAACAGGAACAATTTATTGCTAGCAGTTTAGTAGGTCAGACCCAACCGATGCAGCACAAACTGATGATAAACTACCCTCGGTAAGCCGATAAAAACTATGCACGCGTGATGTGGTATATCTACTTGGACTAAGAGATCAAACTTAACTGATGCAGTCGTAGACAGAATAGGTACACCGTGGTAAGGGGTGACGAGTCTTACCCTCTCGTAGGAGTTTAGACCTAACCGATGTAGCCCGGCTCGAGAGGCAAGAACCCGTCAGAAAGGGTGGCGATGCGCCGAAGTTGTATTGATCGATTAGATATTTTACAAGGTACCCGGGCATACATATTTATACCCCGAGTTGATACAGTCCTGATCGGACACGAGACAGGAGTTTCCTATCTATAAAAGGAAAAACAACAAGCCCTGATCGGACACGAGATCAGGTTTCCTAAAAATTATTAGAGCTACCTAATTTATAGATAAAATATTAACTGCCATGCCTTGGTCTTCACGATTCCTTCCTATACTCGGCTTCTTCTGGATTAATTTCCATCGACTAACATAATCTCTTTCTTTAACCGAGTCCGATACGAATCGTACCAAATTTTGGTGTCAACACCAGCACCGGCCAACTAGGAAGCAAGCGCTGTGGTTGTTGCTCCAGCCCCCGAGCAGGTCATCAAAGCCCCTATAGCTACCAAATCCAAAGCCAGGACCCCATCGCCATTAATATCGTCATCGTCTTCTGATGAAGTAGACCTCCCTAGGCTTGAAGTCCCTCCACACAACTTCCTGAGATCCTTTCATTGGGTCACCCCTAAGGGAGTCACGGAGAGCTACGAACACGACGAACAAGCAGCATCGAGGGAACGAGAAGTCCTTCTGCGTGCCGCAATTGCCGCGTCCAGGGGAGTACAAGTATGTAGCAAATCTCGCTATGTTGAGTTCTGGACAGTTTCCATTGATTTGGTATTCTACCTCTTGACTCTGTTTTCCTCTGTTTTTGTTCTGAGCAGAAGATTGTCAACCGCTCGGAAAAGGCAAATAAGGTCCTAACCGAGCTCGCTCCCCATCTCCAATGACTGAACCAGCTTCAGGTCACCAAGGACGACCTGGAGCGGACCAACCAGGAGAAGGAAACATGGCTGAGGGGAGCAGTTGACAAGCTCAGGGATGAAAAGTGGGCTCTAGCCAAAAAGATCAGAAGTAAGTCTTCTGTGTTATCTTCCCAAGTAAATCCCGAGTATATCTCTCCAGCTTTGTTGATTCCCGACTGCCTTGTTGAGTTTTGACTGCAATTTCAAGTTCTTAACTGTTTTGATTTGCAGCCCTCGAAGCCGAGTTAAAGGCCTAGGCAGAGGAGAAAAAACAACAAGAGAACAAGCTGAAGGAGATGGAGAAGGCCAAAGCCGAATTGGAGAAGGCCAAAGCCAAGGTGGAGGCCGACTATGCTAGTAAGTCTCCTGCTTGACAATAACCTTAATCTGTTTTCTTGTCACTCCGACTGCATGTTTTTGCTAACAAGTATACTTGTTGATGCATCTGAATAGCTTCAAAAGCCAATGCCCAGATCTAGTTTAACGCCTTTGCAGAGGAGATCAAAGTTGACAAGGAGTCATGAAAAATCCTCGTCGGATCCGTGAAAGGGCTCCTGGACATTATGGAGCCTCACCATGTTGGAACCAGCTCCAGTACTGTCTCCCAAGTGCAGGCATGCCTAAGTGAAGCCCCGAGCATCTTGAAAAAGCACTCGGATGAGCGTGTCGTTGTTGGCATTGCCCAAACCCTTGCCATGACAAAATCAATCTACCCTAGGGTAGATATCGAGGCCATTGTTGAAGGTTTTGCCGAAGAGACAACTCCTGAAGAAGCACTGGAGTTGATCTGCCAGGTGAGGCCGACTGCGGAGGCCATAGCAAAGGACTTGGGTACGTAAGAACAAACAATTATGCAGTCGGTGTATATAACATTTGTAAAGACATTTGTAAATATCTATACAATGCTGCCGAGTACTTGCTTTTTCTCAGCCATCATTAGCTTTACCTGATTACATAGTCTGCGCCTAGTAGATTGATAGGAACTTGAAAAATTGTTCACTTCTAAAAGCTATACTCGGGCAAACGTAGCGTAATCGTTGTAAAACTTCATAACTTAGATAAAACAAGCTCGAAATTTATTAACAAGGCACATAATACATACAGCCCCCGACTCACTACTCGGTTGGAACAAGTGATGTAGTGAGTTAGAGAAAAAACTTTGTACATATGTATAGAGAAAATACTAGACTCAGGTATAGAAAGGACATAGCTATTCCATATTCCATGAGTTGCTAACAAGGGCACCGTCTTTGGTCTTCAGTCGGAAGGCAACCAGACGTGTCACCTTAGCGACAATGAATGGCCCTTCCCACAAAGGGGATAGTTTATGCTTGTCTTTGGTGGTTTGTATTTTTCTTAAGACGAGATCTCCCACCAAAAAGGCGTGGTCACGGACATTTCGACTATGATAATGACGTAGGCCTTGAAGATACCTTGCCGACTGGATAGTTGTGATATCCCTCGCTTCCTCCAACTGATCGAGTTCAACCAATCGGGCTTCGTTTGATTTGTCTACTGAGTGGGCCCGAACTCGCGGAGAGCCAAACTCCAACTCGGTTGGTAACACAGCCTCAGCACCATAGACTAGGAAGAAAGGGGATTGCCCTGTTGCTTGACTAACTGTGGTTCTTAGAGACCAGAGAACGGATGGGAGTTCTTGTACCCACCGCCCTACATATGGTTGTAGTCGGTCGAACACCCTAGCCTTGATGCCTTGTAAGACCATGCCATTGGCACGCTCGACCTGCCTATTACTCCGTGGGTGTGCCACAGAAGCATAATAGATCTTGATGCCAAAGTCGTCACAGAAATCTTGAAATACGCCGCTAGTGAACTGAGTACCGTTATCCATTATGATGCGATTAGGAACTCCAAATCGATATGAGATACTCATGATGAAGTCCTTTGCTCTTGCCACTGTTATGGTAGCAAAAGGTTTTGTCTCAATCCACTTTGTGAATTTATCCACTGTGACGAACAAGTGTGTGAACCCTCCTGGCACTTTTTTGAATGGCCCAACCATGTCAAGCCCCCAAACTGCAAAGGACCAAGAGATTGGAATTGTTTGAAGTTCTTGAGCTAGAAGATGTGGTTGCCTTGCATAGAATTGGCATCCCTCGCATGTGTGAACTATGTCTTTAGCATCTATTACTGCAGTCGGCCAGAAGAAACCCTATCTGTAAGCCTTTCCGACTAACGTCCTAGATGCGGCATGGTTGCCACAAATACCCAAGTGGATCAATTGCAGAATCTGCATGCCCTCCTTAGGCGTGATGCAGCGCATGAGGACTCCAGATGTGCTTCGACAATATAGGTCTTCTTTGGCTACGAGAAAATATTTGCTTCGATGTTTGATCTGTTTGGCTTCACTGCGATCTTCTGGGAGTTCGTCGTCCAAGAGAAATTTGACAACTGGAGTCCGCCAATCTTGAGAGATGATCAGCACTTCATTTGTTGCCAGGGTTGGTTCAGCCCCCGACTGTTCAAGCACTGGTTTCTTCTTGACTAACGGCTCCAATAGTTGCTCGACAAAAATCCCAGTCGGGACTACTTCTCATTTGGATACCATATTAGCCAATTCGTCTGCAGCTTCGTTGTATTGTCATAATACATGAGTTATCTCCAGCCCATCGAACTTGTTTTCGAGCTTTCAGACCTCCTAATAGTATGATGTCATATTATCATCGAGACATGTCCTGTCTTTCATGACTTGGCTAACCACGAGTTGAGAATCCCTACGCGACCAATCGACGGATGCTGAGTGATATGGCAATGCGGAGCCAGTGGATGAGTGCCTCGTACTCGGCGCCATTGTGGGAAGCCAGAAAGTGAATCTAGAGGACGTACTTGAGTTTTTCGCCGGTGGGGAACGTCAACACAACGCTAGCCCCTGCGCTGCCGATCCATAGAGAACCGTCGAAGTACATTGTCTAGTACTCTAGCTTGTCCGTGTTTGTAGTTGTCTGAACTTCTGTCCACTCGGCCACAAAATCGGCTAGAGCTTGAGATTTGATTGCTATCTATGGTTGAAAAATGTGTCAAATGCCATAACTCGAGCGCCCATTTAGCGATTCTGCCTGTGGCCTCGCGATTGTGTAGGACGTCTGTAGGATCAACTCATACTAAGATAGGCAATCAGAGGGGGGGGGGGTGAATAATTGCATAAGTCAAAAATAAAAATTAACACTTCCCCTAATCACAAAACCTGAAAAACCGCGTTTTCAGAATCTAGATAGAAACACCGTTTCGTCACTAAATAGATTGTAGCCACAGATCCATAACTCCAATCAACCTGGAATTTTGATAGAATAAACTACACAAAGTTTGCAAACAAACCCATCTAGAATCATGTCAATCGGACTTCTGGATCTCGAGATATTAATGAAACAACATTACTGAACAGAAGGTTAACGGAAATTAATTAAGCCTTAATTAATTGATTAAACGAGATCCGAAAATAATTAACCAACCAAACTTTTCAGAACACTAGAAAAACACCCTAGCTAGATTTTAGATCAAAGAAACCAACCCAAATCTTAGAGAAAAACAAATCAATCTAAAATCGATCGCTAGGCATGCACAAAGATAAACGAGAAAGAGGGATTAATTACCACACTAATCTTCCATATACTTTACCTTTATTACCAAGATTGTGCTTACCAAAAATTCTACTAAATCTCTCTCTATCTATAGCCAAAATAATCAGAAAATCCCATAGGAAAAGACCTCAATGCCCTTGAGATTTCGGAGCCACTACTCAGCCTATTTCCAGCCGTCGGAGTAGAAATCGACGCTCCAGATTGCACCACACCACCCAACACACAGAGGACCACAGAGTCCGATGTGTTTCTGCAGAGAATCCTGCTCGTTCACTGTTGCCACGCCGCTGTGCCAATCTAGAGCTAACAGCTGTCCCTCCGGATCTCCTACGCCCCCACGCGCGCCCACTCGCGCCACGCCTCCGCCACGTCGGGCCCACCTGTCAGCCATAGTGCCCCCGCGCGCGCTTGCGCTTGCTCGTGCCCGCGCCTACTAGGCCGCCTCCATGCCGACTCTTGCGCGCCCACGCTCGCCTGCTGCTACGCCGCCGCCAGCCCACTCCCAACTAGGCCGCGCCCGTACTGTGCAACCGGCATGCCCGCACTTTCAGCCTGATATTGTAGCAAATTCTGAAATTGAATTTCTCAATTTTTGTCCAAAATTCCTCCAAATTTTTCAGCGATTTTTCATCTATTTCTAGCATTTAATACCTACACACATATAAAAAAACATTTTTTCTAGGCACAGATTTTCACAACCTGACCTATGTCAGTGTACACACATGCTCACCACACTTGCATGAACAATTTTAATATAACTCAATTATGCAATGCCAATTTTAATATAGACTGATTTTGCCAATTTTAATATTAACCAATTTTTCATTACTTTTGATTTCACAATCTCCCCCTTGATGAAAACACTGGCAACAACACAACACATGAATATTGAACATTGGCATTTACCTTCCCAAAACAAATTAAAAATTTTTTTTGTGTGTAAACTCTCTCCCCCTTTTTTTGACAATGGATTCATCAAGAATACATGAAGAAAGAAAATTTTTCAATTTTGTACCAATTTTTATTATGAGCACCACAAATCATCAATGTAAACAAGCTAACACATGCCATGCTAAAAGTAATTTGCACTCTCACATCCATACACATGCAATGTAAATCTAGCATAACTAAAAATCAAGTGCAATTAATAATTTATTGCAAGACATGATATTCCTTTCTCAACTATTTCAAAACTTGAAAGCATTAAGATGAATGCACTTCATTGGTGCCCTTTTTTCAAAAAAAAATTAAGAACTTGATTGATTTCAATCATGATATAAATTGCAAGGAATTATATGCACCATCAGCCTTACTTTTCAACCCGTTCAAGCCTATGTCTTTTGACAATTTCAAGCTTAAGAACCAAGTTTCGGTCATACACAACTTCTTTCAAGTTCATACCAAAGTGCAATAGTAAGCAATCTCGTTAAGAAGAAGTGCGATAATGCTTATTTCCTTGATCTTTCTCACATTTTTTATAGCACATAATTTTGATCTTTCTCATATTTCTCATAGCATATTAACACATTTAAAACAAGATCAAAATAGATAAGAAAGTTCAATCATGTCAAGATTTAGTTCAAGTTGTCATTCCATTTAGCTAGTCACGCAAAGACCAACATCACACATATAGAAACATGAAAGCACTCGTACCTTATGACATGAACATGACTGCAAATAATACATGTGAATCATATGTAGTGCTCATTATTTTATCAATAATTTTTCATTTTTTAAAAAATTTCAAATAAAAACATACCAATAATAAAATATGTTACAAAGAGTTAAAGCTCTCCCTCAAAACAACCCCATGCGATGAATAACCCCAAGTTCTCCCCTAAGATAAGCAAAATGAGAAGAATCCAAAGGTTTTGTGAAAATATCTGCCAATTGATATTCAGTATCCACATAATGAAGTGCCACATTTCCTTTTTCAACATGATCTCTAAGAAAGTGAAATCTAATATCAATATGTTTTGTCCTAGAATGTTGCATGGGTTCTTAGCAATACAAATGGCACTAGTATTATCACAGAAAAGTGGAACATTCTCGAAAATAACTCCATAGTCTTGAAGTGTAGCTACAATCCAAAGAATTTGAGAACAACAACTAGCAGCACCACATATTCAGATTCAGCAGTGGATAGAGAAACAGAGGAAGGAATATTTGAACCGCAAGGTGGTGCACTGTGTTCTTTCTGCTCTCGAGCAAGTAAATTTGAGCGATGTGGACACGGATAGTGATGACGATGCTACTCCCAAAGGCAAGAAAAATTTGACTGGTTTATGTCTAATGGCAAGTAGCAGAAGCTCCACCAACAGCGACGTTGACATCAACAGCGACAATGAGGTAGAACCTTCTTATGATGATTTAGCTCGTGCTGTTGAAAAACTTGGTGCTTTATTAGAAAAAAGAAACAAAAAAATTAGGAAGCATGATGCTTTAATTGAACAGTTAAATGCTGAAATTACAAGGCTTAAAACTTTGACCCCTATAGATGATTCTTGTAAATTATGTGATATAGTCTATGCTGAATTTACTTCTCTAAGGGATATGCATGCTTCTACACTAAAGGAACTTAGGCTAGAAAAGGGAAAAAATGAACAACATGTCTGTCAAATTGATGAACCTGTCTCTTGTGATAAATGCAATGTTCTTAACTTGAAGTTAGAAGATGCTAATGTTAAAATTGCACAACTAAAAGAAGATCTGGCTACCCATAAGGTCCTTTTATGCTCTAATTGTGGTAAAAATGATAGATTTCAGCATGTATCTTGTAAGAATTGTGCCACTCTTTTGAAGCGTATTGATTATTTGCAAGGAAAGATAGGAACTAAAAGTTTGAATCAAAAGACTAGCTCTAAAAATTTTAAAACTGGTTTGGGTTTTAATCCTTATGATTATTCTTAGATCCATGCTCCAAAAGTTGTTAAATCCCTTGGCAGTGGCATAATTGAGACAGTCAATGAACCTAAAAAGATGATTTTTAAATCTGCTGGTATTATGTCATCTTCTAGCACAACAAATGCAAAGGTAGCCTCTACTTCTCAAGCTAAATAGAAAGTTAAGTACACTTGCACTCATTGTGGTAGAGATGGACATAAAGTAGAATTTTGTTTTAGACTAGCCAAACAACAAATGAAAGAAAAGGCTAAGGATAGGTCTAATTTGAGAAAGACATGCTCTTTCGTGGCTACTAACATGAGTAATGCTAGATCTGAATTTTTGCATAAAAATACTTGTGTTATGCCTACTGAAGTGCGTCGTCTGTCTTAGTACTGGATTCCAAAATGCTATATTACTAACCCTAGTATTGGGACCTCGACATTACCTTTTTCTATATAGGCACTACACGCGAGGAAGGAGAATATTTGGTTAGTGGATTCTAGATGCTCACGCCACATGACTGGTGACAAGAATTGGTTCTCCTCCCTCACAAGAGCATCGTGTACTGAAAAAGTAACTTTTGGAGATGCTTCTACTTCTATGGTTGTGGCTAAAGGTACAGTAAGGGTGAGCGATAAGTTTATGTTCAAGGATGTGGCTCTTGTTGAGAACTTGAAATATAACTTGCTTTCCGTTTCATAAATGATTGATGAAGATCTTGAAGTGTGCTTTAAGAAAGGTAGATGTAGAGTAATAGATGCTTCAGGAGATCTTGTCTTTAATATTACACGTTTTGGGAGTGTTTAAAGCTGATTTTGATGTGTCATCTTTTGTTAAGCATAGGTGTCTAGTTGCTAATGACTTTAAAGACTTTTACTTTTAGCACCGTAGACTTGGCCATGTTGGTTTTGATCATTTAACACGTGTTCGTGGTTTGGATCTTATACGTGGTCTACCTAAGCTTAAGGGTGATAGCGATATAGTATGCTCTTCTTGTAGACATGGTAAGATGCATGCAGGTTCACATCCACCTCTTACTATGGTGATGACAAACGCACTAGGACAACTTCTACACCTTGATACCGTTGGACCATCACGAGTTCAATCTTTTGGAGGTAAGTGGTATGTGCTGGTAATAGTTGATGATTACTCTAGATACACTTGGGTTTTCTTTATGGTGTCTAAAGATGAGGCTTTTGGTCATTTTAGAGGTCTTGCTCTTAGATTATCGATTGATCTCCTAGGAGCTCTTAGAGCAATTAGAAGTGCTAATGGATCTGAATTTAAAAATTCTTCTTTTGATCAATTTTGTGCTGAAAAAGGTCTTGATCATCAATTCTCTTCACCTAGAGTACCACAACAAAATGATGTAGTTGAAAGAAAAAACATAACCTTGGTTGAGATGGCTAGGACTATGCTAGATGAATTTTCTACTCCTAGAAAATTTTGGGCTGAAGCCATATCTACTGCATGCTATGTTTCAAATCGTGTATTTTTGAGATCAAAGCTTGGTAAAACTTCTTATGAGCTGCGGTTTGATCATAGGCCTAGTGTTTCTCACTTTCGTGTGTTTGGATGCAAATGCTTTGTGCTGACATCTGGAAACTTAGATAAATTTGAGGCTAGATCAGTTGATGGTATGTTTCTTGGTTACTCTACTCATTCTCGTGCCTATCATGTTCTAGTTTTGGAGACTAACAAAATAATAGAAACGTGTAAAGTTACTTTTGATGAGACTAGCCTAGGTACTAGTCCAAGTATTGTAGGTATAGGTGTATATATTTAGGGGAAGGACATTTTTGTTGATGAAGAAGATGATGATGATGTAGCTGAAGCTTTAACTCTTCACACACAATCAATTGCAACAGATCCGACTCCTACTACAACTTCACCTACAACTGAGCATCCTCAAATTTCCACATCATCTGTGCATGTAGAAGATCAAATAGAAGAAAGTGAAGTTTCTGAAGCAACAGCTCCCTTGCACATTCAAAGAATACATCCACCTCAATAAATGATTGGTAATCTTCATGAAAGAGTGACACATTCCAGGTTTAACGATCTAAACTCTCATGCTCATTCAGCATTTGTTGCATCTTTTGAACCCAAAGATATATCACATGCATTAACTAACGAATCTTGGATCAATGTCATGCATGAAGAATTAGAGAACTTTGAACATAACAAGGTTTGGAAACTAGTGCCACCACCTCCTAATCATTCTGTTATTGGAACTAAATGGGTGTTTAAAAATAAACAAAGTGAGGACGCTGTAGTTGTTAGAAACAAAGCTAGGTTGGTTGCTCAAGGTTTTACACAGATAGAAGGTTTAGATTTTGATGAAACCTTTGCTCCTGTTGCTAGATTTGAAGCCATTAGAATCATGTTAGCCTTTGCTGCTTCTAAAGGTTTTAAACTTTATCAAATTGATGTAAAAAGTGCTTTTCTAAATGGTTTATCAATGAAGAAGTTTATGTTAAGCAACCACCTGGTTTTGAAAATTCCAAATATCCAAATAATGTTTTTAAACTATCTAAGGCCTTGTATGGTTTAAAACATGCACCGAGAGCATGGTATGATAGGTTGAAAAACTTCCTACTTGAAAAAGGCTTTTCCATGGGAAAGGTAGACAAAACACTTTTTGTTCTTAAGCAAGGCAATGACCAATTATTCGTTCAGATTTATGTGGATGATATCATCTTTGGTTGTTCATCTCATGCTTTGGTGTCCCAGTTTTCAGAAACTATGAGTAGTGAAATTGAGATGAGTATGATGGGTGAATTGACTTACTTTTTGGGATTGCAAATCAAACAAATGAAAGAAGGTATATTTGTGCATCAAAGTAAGTATACGAAGGATCTTCTATGTTGCTTTGGAATGGAGAATTGCAAACCCATCATGACACCCATGGGAGCTACATCTACACTTGATCCTGATGAGGAAGGTGAGCCAGTTGATCAAAAGGAGTATAGGAGTATAATTGGTTCACTTTTGTATCTTGCTACTTTAAGACCGGATATACAATTTGCTGTATGTTTATGTGCACGGTTTCAAGCTTCCCCACCTGCTTCACATCTTCAAGCAATTAAGCGAATTCTCAGGTATGTTCATGGCACTAAAGACTTTGGTATATGGTTATCAGCATCATCATGTATTAGCTTAAGAGCTTTTTCTTATGCTGATTTTGGAGGATGTAGACTTGATAGAAAAAGTACTTCTGGTGCTTGTTTCTTTTTGGGTAATTCTCTTGTTGCTTGGTCATCTAGAAAACAATCCTCTGATTGCCTATCTTGGTATGAGTCGATCCTACAACGTCCCTGAGTGGATACGATGTGGCAACAGTGACTTGATGCGATTGAAAATAGTGCACCAACTTCCGGACAGTGATGAGTAGGCCATATAACAGCTTCTGGACTTGAGGATATTTCATCATGGAGTCGGCTAGGACCTCGCTGATGAAGTAGACTAGCCGTTGAATTTTCTGTATATGGCCTGGTTCTGATCGCTCAACTACCAGCACTGTGCTGACTACCTGAGTGGTTGCCACCAAGTATAACATTAGTGGTTCCTAGGGCATAGGTGATGCCAACACTAGTGGTGATGTGAGAAATTTTTTGAAGTCTTAGAAGGCTTGCTGGGCTTCGGGTGTCCATTGAAAATTGTCCGCTTTCTTCAGTAGTTTGGAAAAGGGCATGCCTCGTTCACCAAGTCGGGAGATGAATCGGCTGAGTGCTGCCATGTAGCCTGTCAGCTTCTGGACGTCCTTCTAGCCAGTTGGGGGTACCATGTTCATGATAGTGTTGATTTTCTCTGGATTGGCCTCGATGCCTCCATACGATACGATGAAGCCAAGTAGCTTTCTGAACGGTACACCGAATACGCACTTTTCCGGGTTCAACTTCATCTTGAATCTCCGAAGGCTTTGGAAAGTTTCTTCCAAGTCGGCGATGAGGTCTTATTTGGACATTGTCTTGATCACCACGTTATCGACATATGCCTCCACAATTCACCCGAGTTAAGTGTGTAAACACCACTGAATTGCTTGTTGGTACGCTGCTCCAGCATTTTTCAACCTGAACGGCATAGTGATATAGCAGTATGCTCTAAACGGCATGACGAAAGAAGTCTTTAGGCAATCCTCCTCTTTCAAGCTTATTTGGTGATATCCCGAGTAACAGTTGAGAAAGCTGAGAAATTCGCACCCTGTAGTGGAATCCACCACCTGATCTATTCTAGGTAGACCAGATGGGTTTTTGGGGCACGCCTTGTTTAAGTCGGTGTAGTTGACGCACATGCGCCATTTACCGTTCTTCTTCCGGACCAAGACTGGGTGTGCCAGCCAATCCGGCTGGTAGACAACTTTGATGAACCCGGCTGCAAGGAGCTTGGTTATCTCCTCCCGAATAGCATCTTTTCGGTCCTGTGCGAAGTGTCGTAGCCATTGTTTGACTGACTTGGTGTCTAGCTTGACGTTGAGGGAATGCCCGATCACCTCCCATGGTACACCAGGCATGTCAAAAGGTTTCCAAGCAAAGATATCTCTGTTCGCCTGGAGGAAGGTGATGAGCATGTCTTCCTATTTGGGATCGAGTCCGGTCCCGACAAGAGCAGTTTTGGAGGGGTCGGAAGGGTCCAAGGGGATCTTCTTTGTTTTAGAGTCTGCTGAAATTCCCAACTTGGCTGCTTTTCTTGCCGGAACTTGATCGTCCTCACTTGCCGTTGTGGCAGCTAGTTAGATGTTGTTGTGCCCGACTACTGCTTCTTGGGATTGAGCCAGCTTGCAGCTCTCCTTGTCGCAGGTGAAGGCTTGCTTGACATCGCTGCGAAGAGAAAGAACTTTGACTAGTCCTATCATCTTGAGCATCATGTAGGTGTAATGTGGCATTGCCATGAATTTGGCTAGTGCCGGCTGTCCGAGTATCGCGTGATACGCGGTCTCAAAGTCGGCGACCTCGAAGCAGATATTCTCTGTGCGAAAATTATCCCATGTGCCAAAAGTGACTGGCAGAGTTATCTGTCTGAGTGGGGTAGAAGACAGGTCGGGGATTACACCCTGTGGAAGGGCGCTGTACTCGGCCGCAGCTTGGAATGAGGAATCTTCATCTCGTCGAGCGTCTTGGCGAACAGAATGTTGAGAGTGCTTCCTCCATCCATGAGAACCTTCTTCAGTTTGATGCTCCTGATAACCAGGTCCAGGACGAGTGGGTAACATCCAGGATGAGTAACCCGATCGGGGTGATCTATGCGGTCAAACGTGATTGGCATTTCTGACCAGCGCAAGTATTGGGGGGCGTCTGCTCCAGAGATCGAGTTGACTTCGCGTGCTGTGAGCTTCTACTTCCTTTTGGACTCATAGGTAGTCGGCCCTCCGAAGATGTGGTTGAGCTCAGCATGGGGATCTTGGTAATTGTTGGCTGCGCCCGAATCTAGCTTGTCCTTGTCTCTGTTATCGCCAGATGTCGAAGCCTGCTTGGAAGCAAACTTCTTGAGCATGAAGCAGTCCTTAGCCGCGTGCTTGCCCTTTGGATGAAAGGGGCATGGCCTGTTTAACACTTTTTGGTACTCATTTGTCCTTGGGGGTCATGGCTGAGTAGGCTCCATGGCAGCCACCACGTTGTTCGACTTTCGCTTGCAGTTGCCGGACTTGTTCTATGATGGCTCATCATGATCTTTCTTGTCCTTCTACCGGGGCTCTTTTTTGTCCTCCAGGGCCTCTGCAACTGCACGGACCGAGTCAGCGTATTTGTTTGCCATGTCAAAAAGAGCCTTGATAGAAGCGGGAGGTTTCCGAGTAAACTTGGCAATGAACGGGGCATCTTCGACTCCCTTGCGGAAGGCGGCGATGACGACCTCGTCCTTGATCATTGGGATAGAGTTCTACTTCTCCGAAACCTCTTGATGAACTCACGAAGAGACTCGTTCTTCCTTTGTTGCAACTGATAGAGATCATGCTCAGAAGATGGCCTCTCGTAAGTTCCCTGGAAGTTGGCGATGAAGCATTCCCGGAGTTCTCCCCAGGAGCCGATTGATTGCTTGGGAAGTCCCGTTAGCCATATCCTCGCCGAGTCAGCTAGAGCAACTGGGAGGTAGTTATCCATGGCCTTGTGACCTCCTTCGGCTGCATGGATCGCCAATGTGTAGACCGTGAGCCAGGACTCGGGGTTGGTCTTCCCATCGTACTTTTTGATTCTAGTCGACTTGAAACCTGACGGCCAGTCGACTTGTTGCAGCTCCTGGGTGAAGGCCGGTACTCCTTCATCTGCATGATGACTCTGGCTCCGACTATGGCAGTGAAACTGCTCATGGTGGAGACCGAAGCGCTCATTCTTGTCTTCCAGTCAGTGCTGCTCATCTTCCTCGCGTTCATGGCACCGTGTGTTGATGTCTTGCCGGAGATCACATCGTAGTCGGCCTCGGAGATCTTGGTTGTTCCGGCGGTCGTTCTGATGTTGACGCCACCGGTCGTTGTTGGGGTTGCTGAGTGACGTCTGGCGTGACTCCGTGTGCGGCTGACTGGAGTCGGCCGCTCGGCGTCTTATCAAAGCAGATGAGATCACCGTTGGAGAAGCCGACTAGTTGGTCGGTATGAGGGTATCGCCTGACTGTTGGTGCTGCTGACATGCAGTAGTGGTGATCATGGCTTTTATCCTTGCAATAGTCGGGGTAGCCTGGAGATCAGGCCCAAACTGGAGCGTGTCCAGTGGGTTGCAGTGGCCACGACGTTTTGCTGAGGCGTTATGAAGATGTCATGGTCGCCAACTCAAGTTTGGAGGATTTGTTGTTGAGCAGTCCGCCCGGCCCTGCACAGATCATCGTTGCGGGCGTCGTGCTCGACATGCAGGTGTCTTGCTTCTTCCTCCTATTGTTCTCCTAGTCGGCGGGCCTCCTCTTCTTGCTACTCGCGTAGTCAGCGAGCCTCCTGAGTGGGAGTAAAACCCTTGGATGCCATGAAGACTTTGCGGGGCGGGGAGAAGCTTGCCGAACTGTTGTCCGACTTGGAGTCATAATCAGTGTAGTTGATGGGGGTAATCACAACTCTCAACTCCCCAGATCTAATCTCGAGTGGCTCTAGGCCGTATCCGAGTTGAACTCTAGGGGATCGGGTTTGCCGCATCGGATGTTGATTGAGAATATCTGCGGCATCGCCAAGTTCGGACAGGAGATTGACGATCTCTTCCTTTCTTAGTGTCGATGTTTTACACCGGCAATATGAATATAGGGCTACTTGTCGGATCAAAACTTGGTGGACTACAAAGGAACACAAGGGGTTTATACTGGTTTAGGCCCTCGATGTGAGGTAATACCCTACGTCCAGTTGTGATGTATTTCCTTTGAGGATGTATGGTGGTGGTTCTGATGAACTTGATGGATCTGCCCTCAGGGGGGGCCCTGCCTCCCCTTATATACTAGGGGATAGGGTTACAAGGTAGGAGTCCCAGTCGGATTACGACCAAGGGATCTCCTTCTAGAGATATAACGTGCTCGACTAGGACTGTATTTTCCTTATCGTACAAGGCTAAGTCTGCCGAGTTCTATCATATCTCTAATTACAAGGCTAGGCCCATCCTCTGTCCGAGTGGCCCATATGCTTGTCATGAGGTACCTGGGGCCCATGGCGTCCACAGCAGCCCCTGAGACCTTCATAGTTGAGTCATAGCTGATGCCGAGTGCTCATCCTCCACGGCGAAGTATTCCCAAGTGCATTGCTCTCGAGTACTCTTTGTCTGAGTGCATCTTCTCCCGAGTCCTGCTTCATGTCAGCTGGCGGCGAGGCTATGAAGGGCTCCATGTAGAAATATGAATAGTTTGCGCTAAATAGGCGCACCTATTAGGTGTAGCCCCTGACTTTGTGCTTAATTGTGAAACAATTAATCATAAAGTCAAAGATCTTTAACCTTGTAGTCTTTCCCGAGTAGTGCACTACTGGTATATGAGACTCTTCAGCATCATGTCAGCCAGAATGATTTTTTATAGTCTTTCCCGAGTAGTATATCACTCGGAAGTTAGACTCTTCAGCTTCATATCAGCTAGAATGAGTTTTGCTCATGCAATTGTTGGCCAAGCATGTAGGCCGAGTACCACTTTATGGATCTTAACCCAATACGTGGTCAGGTGTACTTGAGAGATACCTGCATCCCCAATTTTAATGGAGACCAGCTTGTGATCCTTATAAGGATATATCCTCAATACCTGGTAAATAATGCAGATACCCAAATGTATACACTTGGCTGTAGGCTTAGCATGAAGCATATCTGATTATTTGATTGGTTTCTGTAGATAGCACCAACACTGTGATTTTAACACAGCCAGCAAGCAGCCTAGATAGAGCATGCTACTGTAGAAACTCATGTCTTGTGGCCCAATACCGAATTTGCAGGCCCAAGCCCACTTATCAGCACAGGCTCTATAAAGGCGGGGAGAGAGAGAGAATAGATTCCCTCATCTTCTCCAATCCACCAATCACTTCGTCTTCCAACTTCCGCTCCGAAATTTCGTACCTTGCCTCACTAGGGTTCGCCATTGCTAGCTCTTCCCTCTCAAAACTCGGGCGATCCCGCTCCTTCGTGTCCATTCCAAGCCCCCAGTAGCATTTCCCCCAAACCTCCTCGCCTCTAGCAACGACGAGAGCTTCAAGAATCCCGGAGGTGTCTGATGAAGCTTGGCCGACTTCGGATTGTGGCTTGACCAAGCTGAAGTACTTGGAGAAACAGCTGAGATTGCAGAACCGTGAGGTCATCAATTCCCTCTCAGAACCGTGACTCCGGCTGAAAGGAAATCAATCCGGGTGCCCCAAGGTGGTGAGACTGTAGTCTTCGCCTCATTCTTTGACCAGGGTCTGTGTCTTCCTTCTTCAGATTTCTTGCACCAACTTCTTTCTTTTTATGAGCTAGAGCTAGTAAATCTGAACCCCAACTCCATTCTGCAAATCTCTATATTTGCAACTTTGTGTGAATGCTTTCTGGGTGTGGAACCCCATTTCAATCTATTCTGATACTTGTTCCACATCAAGCCTCAGCCCTCTAAGAACAAAGTCCAGGTGATAGGGGGAGCCAGTCTTTAGCTTAGGAATGAGATGAAGAAGATCAATCTCCATATTCCCTTGAAATCTTCCCTTAAGGGTTGGCATAAAGAGTGGTACTATTACTCCAATCCTGAACCACGTCTGTCCCTTTTCACTGGTCTGTCCCCGGAGGTTGTGCCCAACTGGACATCTGTACCAAGCTTTGAGGAGATGAGCCAAGTATATGTGTTGATTGATAAGATTGACAAGCTGAAGAGTGTTGGTTTGACTGGCCCCTGGGTGGCTAGACGTTTCCTGACCCAGCGTATCAGGCCACTGAAGCTAAGAAGCCACTTCGGCTGGGATTACCAAGGGAAAAACGATCCCAGCCGAGAATACCCAGATCTGACTTAGAAGCATAAGGTGACTGACATCTTGCTCAGTTACTTTGATAGCGGGGTGGTTGAGACTGAAGATGCAAAGCATGCCATCGTGGCTTATAGCACAAAAAGGCCTCGTCCAAAGATAATATTGAAACGTTGGTTGCTGAATTGTTGTCAATCTGTGATGAATATTTGTAGATGCATATCCTGAATTGCCTTGCAATGTGTGATGTATGTTGCTTGAACCATTTGCAGGAATGTGAGGAGTTTGATGATGACTCCCAAACTTTATCAGCCGTCAAGTCAAAGAAGAGGCCATTGAATCCTTCTGCTGCCTAGCCCAGTCCAAGAGAGCTGGGAAGAAACCTGTTGAAGACCCAGGCAAGAAGAAAGCTAGCAGGCTGAGTACCGCGGTTGGGAGTTTGAGGATAAAGGACACCACCAGCGTAGCTCCCCAGCCGCCGAGTCCAAGGCCGTCTTCCTCAAGCCCGAGACCAACACCGCTAGGCTCAGCAACATCGAGCCCAAGGTTGGCGCCACCGAGTACGAGATCGTCAGTGTCGGGCCAAGGAGCAGCACCACCGAGTGCTTCGGCTCCCCAGTCAGCCGTACCAGAGATTTGGCCAACCAAGAGTAAAATGCCACCGCCAACTGCCGCGCCAACTAGCCCGACAGCCGGCGGCCTTCCACCGTCAACGTCTGGAGCCCCCTAGTGGAAGTTCAAGTCCTCCAAGAGGTAAGCAATCTTGATTCTTCTAAAAGTCTTGATCATTGTAGTAGTATCTTGATGTTTGACTCATTGTACGGGAGGTGAATAGACATAGATTTGAAAAAGACCATGCTGACTGCTCCCGTCGCTGAGCCAGCCCCAGCCGAGCCAACACCAACAAGCACATCTGCTGAGCCGGTAACTGCCTTAGTTGCAAAAACTAAAGCCGTCCCGATAGCAGGACCGCTAGTGCCAGCTGACTAAGGGGCAAGTACTAAAGCTGCTGCTCCAGCCCCTGAGCGAGTCCTTGAAGCCCCAGCAGCGGCTAAGTCAGGAGCCAGGACCTCGTCGCCATCCGTGTCATCGTCGTTTTCTTCTGAAGTGGATCTCCCCAGACTTGAAGCCCCCCCCCCCCCCCCCGCAGGTTCCCAAAAACATTCCACTGGGTATCCCCTAAGGGAGTTGCGGAGAGCTACGAGCATGATGAGGAGGCGGCGAAGAGGGAGCGTGAAGTTCTTCTTCGTGCTGCAATCATCGTGTCACGGGGAGTCTAGGTATGACTCTCGCCATAATGAGTCCTTGATGGTCTTCGTTGTAAGGGTTCTCTGCCTCTTGACTCTGTTTTGTTCTGTTTTTGCTCCAAGCAGAAGATAGTCGACCACTCAGAGAAGGTGAATAGGGTCTTGACCCAGCTTGCCCCCCATCTCCAATGATTGGGCCAGCTCCAAGTTGCCAAGGCCGACCTAGAGAGGTCTAGTCAGGAGAGAGAGACCTGGCTGAAGGGGGCAGTCGACTAGCTCAGGGATGAAAAATGGGCTCTAGCCGATAGGATCAGAAGTAAGTCTTCTGTATTTGTCTTCCCGAATAAATCTCGAGTATACTTCTCTAGCTTTGTTGTTTCCCGACTGCCTGGTTAAGTCTTGACTGTAATCTTGAGTTCTTGACTATTCTGATGTACAGCCCTCGAAGCCGAGTTGAAGACCCAGACGGAGGAAAAAAGACAATAAGAACTTGAGCTGAAGAAGGTTAAAAAGGATAAAACTGAACTGGAGAAGGCCAAAGCCAAACTAGAGGCCGACTATGAAAGTAAGCCTTCCCTCTGACAATATCCTTAACCAATCCTCTTGTTACTCCGATTGCAATTTTGGCTAACAAGCATATTTGTCAATGAATCTGAGCAGCTTCGAGAGCCAATGCCCAAACCCAGTTTCAGGCCTTTGCAGCAGAGATTAAGGTTATCAAGGAGTCATGGGAGATTCTTGCCGAATCTCTGAAAGGGCTTCTTGACGTTATGGATCCTAACTACGTCAGGACCAGCTCCAATACAATCTCCCAGGTGCATGCGCGTCTCAGCCAAGCCCTGAGTATCTTGAAAAGGTACGCAGATGAGTGCGTGGTTGTTGGCGTGGCCTAGACCCTGGATATGACCAAGTCAATCTACCCTAGGGTAGACCTTGAGGCCATCGGCGAGGGGTTTGCTGAAGAGACAACGCCTAAGGAAGCACTAGAGCTGATTACCCAAGCGAGGCCGACTGCAGAAGCGATCACAAAGGACCTAGGCAGGTAAGAATAAACCATCATGTGGTTGGTGTATATAAAGCTTTTGTAAAGACACGTGTCAAGATATGTACAATGCCACCGAGTTCTTTGTTCTTCTTAGTTATCATTAGCTTTACCCGACTATATAGTCTGTGCCGAGTCGATCGATGAGAAATTTATAAAAATCATTCGCCTCAGAAGCTATACTCGGGCAAACAAAACATAGTCGTTGTAAAACTACATAACTTAGATAAAACAAGCTCGTATGTTGTTGACAAAGCACATATAATACATGCAGCCCCCGACTCACTAGTCGGTTGGAACAAGCGACGTAGTGAGTTAGAGAAAAAACTTTATACATATGTATGTGAAAAAGTACAAAACTCAGGTATAGAAACGATGTAGCTGTTCTATATTCCATGAGTTGCTGACTAGGGCACTGTCTTCGGTCTTTAGTCGGTAGGCGCCTGGCCGAGTAACCTCAGCAATAATGAACGGCCCTTCCCACAGGGGGGATAGTTTATGCCTGTCTTTGGTGGTTTGTATTTTTCTCAAGACAAGATCCCCGACAAAAAGGCACGGCCACGGACATTCCAATTGTGATAGCGACGCAGGCCTTGGAGATACCTTGCCGACTAGATTATTGCGATATCCCTAGCTTCCTCCAACTGATCAAGTTGAACCAATCGGTTATCATTGGATGTGTCTTCTGAGTAAGCCTGAACTCACAGAGAGCCGAACTCTAACTCGGTTGGTAGCACAGCCTCGGCACCATAGACTAGAAAGAAGGGGGATTGCCCTGTTGCCCGACTAACCGTGGTTCTAACAGACTAGAGAACGGATGGGAGTTCTTGTACCCACCGGCCCGCATATGGTTGTAGTCGGTCGAATATCCTTGTCTTGATGCCTTGTAAGACCATGCCATTGGCACGCTCAACCTGCCCATTGCTTCATGGGTGTGCCACAGATGAATAACAGATCTTGATGCCGAAGTCGTCACAGAAATCTTGAAATATGCCACCCGTGAACTGAGTGCCGTTGTCTCTTATGATGCGGTTAGGAACCCTGAATCGGTATAATATACTCATGATGAAGTCCTTTGCTCTTGCCGCTGTTATGGTAGCAACGGGTTTTGCCTCAATCCACTTCATGAATTTATCCACTGCGACAAACAAGTGTGTGAACCCTCTTGGCACTTTCTTGAAAGGCCCGACCATGTCAAGCCCCCATACTGCAAAGGGCCAAGAGATTAGGATGGTTTGAAGTTCTTGGGCTGGGAGGTTTGTTTGTCTTGGATAGAATTGACAGCCCTCGCATGTGCAAACTATGTCTTTAGCATCTGTTACTGCTGTTGGCCAAAAAAATCCCTACCTATAAGCCTTTCTGACTTACGTCCTAGATGCGGCATGGTTGCCACATATGCCCAAGTGGATCGATTGCAGAATCTACTTGCCCTCGCTAGGTGTGACATAGCGCATGAGGACTTCGGATGCACTTCTTCGGTACATGTCTTCTCCGGCTACTAGGAAACATTTGCTTCGACGTTTGATTTGTTCGGCTTGAATGCGATCTTCTGGGAGTTCATCATCCAAGAGGAATTTGAGAACGGGAGTCTGCCAATCTTGAGATATGATCAATACTTCTTATGTTGCCGGTAGGTTTAGTCCCTGACTGTTCTGGTACTTGTTTCTTCTTGACAGATGGCTCCATTAGTTATTCGACGAAAATCCCAGTTGGGACCAGCTCTCTCTTGGATCCCATGTTAGCCAGTTCTTCTATAGCATCGTTGTATTGCCGTAGGACATGAGTTATCTCCAGCCCGTCAAACTTGTTTTCTAGCTTTTTGACCTCCTGACAGTACGCCGCCATGGTATCATCGAGACATGTCCAGTCTTTCATGACTTGGTTGACCACGAGTTGGGAATCCCCGCGCACAACCAGTCGACGGATGCTGAGTGATACAGCAATGCAGAGCCCATGGATGAGCGCCTCGTACTCGGCGACATTGTGGGAAGCCAGAAAGTGAATCTGGAGAACGTACTTGGGTTTTTCGCCAGTGGGTGACATTAGAATGACACCGGCCCCAGTGCCACCGATCCGTAGAGAACCGTCGAAGTACATTGTCCTGTACTCTAGCTTGTCTGTTGTTGTAGTAGTCTGAACTTCTGTCCACTCGACCACAAAGTCGGCTAGAGCTTGAGATTTGATTGCTGTCTGTGGTTGAAAGATGATGTCGAATGCCATTAACTCAAGCGCCCATTTAGTGATTCGGCCGGTGGCCTCGTGGTTGTGCAGGACGTCCCCGAGTGGTACGATGTGATCACCGTGACTTGATGCGATTGGAAATAGTGCACCAGCTTCTGGATAGTGATGTGTAGGCCATATAGCAGCTTCTGGACCTGAGGATATCTCATCTTTGAGTCGGCTAGGACCTCGCTGACGAAGTAGACTGGCCGTTGAACTTTTTGTGTATGACCCGGCTTGGATCGCTCAACCACCAACACCGTGGTGACTACCTGAGTTGTTGCCACAAGATATAGCATTAAAGGCTCTTAGGGCATAGGTGATGCCAACACTGGTGGTGATGTGAGAAATTTCTTTAAGTCTTCGAAGGCTTGTTGGGCTTCGGGAGTCCATTGAAAATTATCTGCTTCCTTCAGTAATTTGAAGAAGGGCATGCCCCGTTCGCCTAGTCGGGAGATGAATTGGCTGAGTGGCACCATGCAGCCTGTCAGCTTTTGTATGTCCTTCTGGCTACAGGCCATGTTCATTATTGCATTGATTTTCTCTAGATTGGCCTTGATGCTGCGATGCGATACGATAAAGCCGAGTAGCTTGCCGGATGGCACACCGAAGGCGCACTTTTCCAGATTCAACTTCATCTTGAATCTTCGAAGATTTTGGAAGGTTTCCTCCAAGTCGGCGATGTGGTCTTTTTTGGACTTTGTCTTGATCACCACGTCATCGACGTACGCCTCCACGTTGCACCCGATCTGAGTGTGTAAACACTGCTGAATTTCTCATTGATACATTGCTCCAGCATTTTTCAAACCGAATGGCATAGTGATGTAGCAGTATGCGCCAAACGGCGTGATGAAAGACGTCTTTAGGCAGTCCTCCTCCTTCAGGCTGATTTGATGGTATCCCGAGTAACAGTGGAGAAAGCTGAGAAGTTCGCACCCCGCAGTTGAGTCCACCACCTGATCTATTCTTGGCAGACCAAATGGGTCTTTGGGGCACGCCTTGTTCAAGTCGGTGTAGTCGACGCACATGCACCATTTACTATTCTTCTTCCGGACCCGGACTGGGTTTGCCAGCTAATCCGGGTGGTAGACCTCTTTGATGAACCCAGCTGCGAGGAGCTTGGTTATCTCCTCCCGAATAGCATCTTTGCGGTCCTATGTGAAGCACCGTAGCCGTTGCTTCACTAGCTTGGCATCTGTCTTGACATTGAGGGCATGCTCGATAACCTCCCTTGGTACACCAGGCATGTCGGAAGGCTTCCAAGTGAAAATATCCCTATTCTCTTAGAGGAAGGTGATGAGCGCGTATTCCTATTTGGGGTCGAGTCTGGTCCCAACTAGAGTAGCCTTGGAGGGGTCGGAAGGGTCCAGGGGGATCTTCTTCATGTCAAAGTCCGCTAAAATTCCCGACTTTGCTACTTTTTTCGGTAGAACTTGATCGTCCTCGACTTCTGTCATGACGGCTTGCCGAATGCTGTTGCGTTCGACTACCGCTTCTTGGGATTGAGCCAACTCGTAGCTCTCCTTGTCGCAGGTGAAGGCTTGCTTGATGTCGCTGTGAAGGGAAAGAACTATGGCTAGTCCAGGCATCTTGAGCATCATATAAGTATAGTGTGGCACCGCCATGAATTTGGCTAGCACCGGCCGTTCGAGTATCGCGTGATACGCAGTTTTGAAGTCGGTGACCTCGAAGCAGATGTTTTCCGTGCGGAAGTTATCCTACGTGCCAAAGGTGACCGGCAAAGTTATCTGCCCGAGAGGTGTTGAAGATAGGCTAGGGATTACCCCGTGGAAGGGCACCGTACTCGGTCACAGCTCTGAACAAGGAATCTTCATCTCATCCAGGGTGTTGGCGAATAGAATGTTGAGCGCGCTACCTCCATGTGGGTGCCATGGGCCCCGGGTACCTCATGACAAGCATATGGGCCACTCGGATAGAGGATGGGCCTAGCCTTGTAATTAGAGATATAGCTAGATTCGGCAGACTTCGCCTTGTATAGAAAGGAATATACAGTCCTAGTCGGGTACGTTATATCTCTAAGGGGAGATCTCCTAGTCGTAATCCGATGGGGACTCCTACCTTGTAACCTTGTCCCCCCAGATATATAAGGGAGGCAGGCGCCCCATGAGGGCAGAAGAGCTCATAGAAGCACACGGCCATACAGTTTCATCAGAACTACCACCGTATATATCCTCAAAGTAATACATACAAACTGGACGTAGGGTATTACCTCACATCGAGGGCCTGAACCAGTATAAAATTTCCTTGTGTTCCTTTGCAATCCACCGAGTTTCCATCCGCCGACTAGCCCCATATATTTATTGCCGGTGTAAAACATCGACAGTTGCCAGCGCGCCAGTAGGGGCTTCGCGCGATCTACATCTACAAGCTCGATGGATCCAGCAACCGAAGTCGACGGCAGCAAACTCCCCCCCGGAGATACAATCCATTTAGAAAGCCTTGACTTCGTCGCCGACCAGATCGGCAATCTCACCCCGGCCGACACGGGACCCGATCCAACCGGCCGAGAACCAGCTGACTCTGCCACAGTCGGCCCACAACGACGCTGCGGCAATCTTCGACGACATGCTGCGGCGATCTCCAATACGCCCGAGTCCAGGGACAACTCTTCCTTTCAGTGTTCGACTCGGACTCGGTTCTGAGCCGGCCGAGATCGGGCCGAGAAGGGAAGAGATCGTCAACTTCCCGTTCGGACTCAGCGGCGCCGCGGATATCTACAATCTACATCCGACGCGGCAAACCCGATCCCCTGGGAGTTCGACTCGGATACGGCTCCGAGCGCTCGAGATCGGATCTAGGGAGGTCGGAGTTGTAATCACCCCCATCAACTATTCCGACTACGACTCTCAGTCGGACTACGACTCCCAGTCGGATTCCGACTCCAAGTGCGATACCAGCTCGGCAAGCTTCACTCCGCCGCGAGAAATTTTCATGGCATCCAGAGGCTTCTACTCCTATTCAGAATCATGCCGACGACACGAGCCACAAGAGCATGAGGAGGCCTGCCGACTGCAAGAACAACAGAGCGAAGAAGCAAGACGCCTGCACGCCCGCAACACGATCTACGCAAGGCTGAGCAAACCGCTCAGCACAGCAAATCATCCAAACCCGATCGGCGACCACGATGTCTTCGTTACTCCCAACAGAACATCTGGCCCGCTGCAACCCTACTGGACACAGTCCAGCTTGGGCTGATCATCAGGCCACCCCACGATCGCAAGGATAAAAGCCATGCTTACCGCTGCGTGCATGTCAGCAGCACCAACAGTCGGGAGATACCCTCATACCGACCAACCGGGTCGGCATCCCCAATGCAGTCTCGTCTACCTCAAAGCGACGCCAACGGCCGCTCTAGTCGGCTGCACGCGAGTCAAGCCAGACGTCACTCGGCAACCACAACAACCGGCAACGTCGAACGCGACCGTCGGGACAACCAGGACCTGCAGAGACCGACTGCGGCGCGACCTTCAGCAGACATTAATGCTCGGCGCCGCAAACGAGAAGAAGACGAAGCAACCCAACTGGAAGCCACGCGAGAACGAGCAATTTCGGCCTCCACTACGAGCGGTTTGCCGCCGTAGTCGAGGTCGAGTCCTCACGAAGACGACGGAAAGTACGGCCTTCACTCAGGAGCTACAACAAGTCGACTGGCCGTCAAGTTTCAAGCCTACAGGCATCAACAATTACGATGGCAAGACTAATCCCGAGTCCTGGCTCACGGTCTACACTCTGGCGATCCGAGCAGCTGGAGGAAATCACAAAGTCATGGCTAACTACCTCCCAGTCGCTTTAGCCGACTCACGCGAGACATGAGCTAGTTTAGGACTTCCCAAGCAATCAATCGACTCCTGGGCGAAAACTCCGGAAACGCTTCCATCGCCAACTTCCAGGAAACATACGAGAGCCATCTTCCGAGTACGACTTATATCAGTTGCATCAAAGGAAAACGAGTCCTTCGTGACTTCATCAAGAGGTTTTCTGAGAAAGAAACACTCAATCCCAAGTCAAGGATGAGGTCGTCATTGCCGCCCTTTCGAAAGAGTCAAAGACACCTCGTTTCATCGACAAATTCACGGGAAGCGGAAAGCCTCCCAACCCCTCACTCTGTCAATGGCTTCTGTGTGTTTTACTATTCGACATGCGCAAACAAGTACGCCTTACTCGCCCACCGCTGTTGCCGAGGCCCTCGGATGACAACAATCACCCTGACAGAAGAAGCGGGACGACACCGACGACGCGGTCCCAACTAAAGCTGGAATCGCTGGGTCCCAACTAAAGCTGGGAATCGTCAGACGGCTCCATGTGGCAGTCGGTCACGACCGCCTTCGACCTTCAACAACTGAGGATTATCAGAACAACAAGTGACATGCTCGGGGGCTCACAAGCTCAAACACGAGGGATGGCATCCCCACTCCCAAATACTGAACAGCTAAGTCGCTTCTGATAAACATTCTCCTCACCTCGGCCTTGCTAGTGCCACAGCCGCTTACACCTAATGGTGTATAAGCTGCGCATTTACTTTTTTCCGTTTTTGTCTTAAATGATTACAAAAGTACTTCAAGCTAACATAAATCTCGATCCGTGAAACTCTGCTCCATGTAAGACGAACTGCAAGTCACCCAAAACGCGTGCCTGGGGAAAGAGCCATGAGCCAAACTCCCGACGCTAGGGGCTATGACTAGTCGGCAGAGTGCTTAAACGTAATAAGGGCGTCAACTACTCGAGAAATTAATATCAAAAAGATGAAGAAACACGTATTTACATACATTGTAAAATACATTTTATTCGGATGATTATTTCATCATCAGATGCTACTCATCCAATCATTTTATATTGCAGGCCCAGCTCCGTTATGCTGACAGGAACTCAGGGCTGCGAGCCCATCTCTACGCTCGGGCTTGGACAAGTCTGCCCAAAATACACTCGGATGCTCCATGAGGCTACTCACCGAGTACTTGCGCCAGTCGGGACGTCATCTTCCCCGACTACGCTCCATGCGAGCCAACAATCGGCCCCCGGCGCCAGTCAGGCTGTATACTACTCGGCTAAGTAGGGTACGCCCCATGAGGGTCGCCAGCCGATTCCTACGCTAATGCTAGTTCGGGTACCTATTTGGCCGCAACTCTGTCCGTTGGTACGCCCCATGAGGTCGCCAGCCGAATCCTATGCTAATGCAAGATTCGGTGCCTAGCTTGGCTATAACTCTGTTGGATAGGGTACGCCCCATGAGGGTCGCCAGCCGAACCCTCTGCTAATGCAAGGTTCGGGTACCTTGTTCGGCTTTTCCCAAGTCAGAGAAGACTTACATCGTCAAAGCGCATCCGGAGTTCTCATGCACTGCGTCACACCTGAGGAGGCAAGCAGATCCTGCAACATACCTACTCGGGTACATGTGGCAACCAGTTTGCATCCAAGAACGTAAGTCGGAAAGGCTTGCGAATAAGGATTTCTCTGGCTGATTGCGGTTACCAACACCAAAAAAACTCATCCTGACATGCGATGGATGATACTTCCCTAGAGCTATGCTGGATAGGTCGGCTCAGGCCGGCTATTTGGTAGCAGCCACCAAGATATGAGTTCCTACGGTAGCATGCTCCATGTGGGCCGCCCGCAGGCTGAGTTGAAATTATAGCGCTGGTGCTACCAACAGGAGCCGATGAGGTAAACAGATATGCTTCATGAGAGCCTTATGCTAAACATATATGTTTGGGTATCTGTATTATCCGCCAGGTCTCGAGGATACATCCTTACAAGGGATCACAAGCTGGTCTTCATTGAAATTGGAGATACAGGTATCTCTCTCGAGTACACCTAACCACGTTAATGGATTTATTTTCATACAGTGGTACTCGGCCTATATGCGCGGCCACCAGTTGCCATGAGCAACATTACTCCAGCCGACATGACGCTGAAGAGTCTAACTTTCGAGTAGTGCACTACTCGGAGAGACTATAAAATTCTCATTCCCGCTGACATGATGCGGAAGAGTCTAACTTCCGAATGGGACGCCACTCGGGAAAGACTATAAACACCTTTTCCGGCTGACATGATGCCGACGAGTCTAATTTTCGAGTAGCTATACTACTCGGGAAAGACTATAAACACCCCCTTTCCAGCTGACATGACGCTGAAGAGTCCCATATACGAGTAGCATCCTACTCGCAAAGACTATAAACGCACATTCCGACTGACATGAAGTCGAAGAGTCCCATAGACGAGTAGTTCCCTACTCGGCAAGACTATAAATCATATTCTGGTTGACCATGATACCGAAGAGTCTCATGTACCAGTAGTAAATCTACTCGAAAGACTACCAGGTTAAAGATCTTTGACTTCATGTTTAATTGTTTTCACAAATTAAGCACAAAGTCGGGGGCTACACCTAATAGGTGCGCCTATTCGGCGCACACTATTCCAACATCTACATCGAGACCTTCATAGGCCTCGCTGCCAGCTGACATGAAGCAGGACTCGGAGAAGCAGCACTCAGACAAAGAGTACTCGGGAGCAATGCACTCGGAAAGACTTCACCGTGGAGGATGAGCACTCGGCATCAGCTGTGACTCAACTAATGAAGGTCTCGGGGGCTACTGTGTGCCATGGGCCCCGGTACCTCATGACAAGCATTGGGCCACTCAGGATAGAGGATGGGCCAGCCTTGTAATAGAGATATAGCTAGATTCGCAGACTTCGCCTTGTATAGAAAGGAATATACAGTCCTAGTCAGGTACGTTATATCTCTAAGGGGAGATCTCCTAGTCGTAATCCGATGGGGACTCCTACCTTGTAACCTTGTCCCCAGTATATAAGGGGAGGCAGGCGCCCATGAGGGCAGAAGAGCTCATAGAAGCACACGCCATACAGTTCATCAGAACTACCACCGTATATCCTCAAAGGAATACATACAAACTGGACGTAGGGTATTACCTCACATCGAGGGCCTGAACCAGTATAAAATTTCCTTGTGTTCCTTTGCCATCCACCGAGTTTCCATCCGCCGACTAGCCCCATATATTTATTGCCGGTGTAAAACATCGACACTCCATCTATGAGAACCTTCTTCAACTTGATGCTCTTGACAACCAGGTCTAGGATGAGTGGGTAGTGTCCTGGGTGTGTAACCCGATCGGGGTGATCTGTGCGGTCGAATGTGATAGGCATCTATGACCAACGCAAATATTGGGGGGCGTCTGCTATAGAGACCACGTTGACATCGCGTGCTGTTAGGTTCTGCTTCCGCTTGGACTCGTACGTAAACAGCCCTCCAAAGATATGGTTGAGCTCAACCTAGGGATCTTGATAATCACCAGCTGGGCCCGAATCTGGCTTGTCATTGTCCTTGTCGGTGCCAGATGTTGAAGCCTGCTTGGAAGCAAACTTCTTGAGCATGAAGCAATCCTTGGCCGCGTGCCTACCCTTGGGATGAAAGGGGCAAGGCCCATTCATCACTTTCTGGCATTCGTGGTTCCTTGGGGGTCAAGACCGAGTACGCTCCACGTTGGCCACCACGTTATCCGACTTCCGCTTTTGGCTGCCGGATTTGTTCTATCCTGGCTTGTCATTGGCTTTCTGGTCCTTCTGCTGGGGCTCTTTTTTATTGTCGAGGGCCTGAGCGACCGCCTCGGTGGAGTCAGCGTACTTGTTCGCCATATCGAAGAGAGCCCTGACAGAGGTTGGAGGCTTCCGAGTAAATTTTCGAAAGAAAATGAAACAGGGCGTCCTTGACTCCCTTGTGGAAGGCGGTGAAAACGACCTCGTCCTTGATCATTGGGATCGAGTTGTGCTTCTTGGAGAACCTTTTGATGAACTCGTGAAGAGACTCGTTCTTCCTCTAGTGCAGCTGATAGAGATCGTGTTTGTAAGACGGCCTTTCATAAGTCCCCTAGAAATTGGCGATGAATCGTTCCTAGAGTTCTCCCTAGGAGCCGATCGACCGCTTTGGGGAGCCTTGAGCCATGTCCCCGCCGAGTCGGCTAGGGCGATCGGGAGTAGTTAGCCATGGCTTTGTGATCGCCTCCGGCTACTCGAATTGCCAGAGTGTAGATCGTGAGCCAGGACTTGGGATTGGTCTTGCTGTCGTATTTTTTGATGCCTATAGGCTTGAGGCCCGACGGCTAGTCGACCTGTTGTAGTTCTTCGGTGAAGGCGGATATGCCTTCATCCGCATGAGGACTCCAGCTCTGATTACGGTGATTGAACCACTCATGGTGGAGGCTGAAGTGCTCGTTCTTGTCCTCCAGTCGGTGGCGCTCGTCCTCTTCGCGTTCGCGGTGCCGAGCATTGATGTCCTGGCGGAGATCGTGTCGCAGATGACTTCGGAGATCTTGGTTGTCGTGGCGGTTGTATTGGGGACGCTGCCGATTGTTGTTGTTGGGGTTGTCGAGAGACATCTGTCCTAACTCCGCGTATGGCTGACTAGAGCCAGCCGCCCGGCGTCATGCTGATGCCGACGAGACTGCTGTTGGAGAACCCAACCGGTTGGTCGGTAAAAGGTGTCGCCCGACTGCTGGTGTTGCTGACATGCAGCAGCGGTGATCATGGCTTTGATTCTCGTGATAGTCGGGGTGGACTGATGAACAGGCCCAAACTGGAGTGTATCCAGCAAAGTCGCAGCGGCCATAACGTTTTGTTGAGGCGTGACAAAGACGTCATGGTCGCCGACTCGAGTTTGGAGGATCTGTTGCTGAGCAGTTTGCCCAGCCCTGTGTAGCTCGTCAGTGCGAGCGTTGTGATTGGCCTCCTGTTGTTGTCGTAGTCGGTGGGCCTCCTCCTCTTCACGCTCACGTAGTCGGCGCGCCTCCTGAGTAGCCATAGAGCCCTTGGATGCTATGAAGACTTCACAGGGCAGGAAAAGACTTGCCAAACTGTTGTCCGAATTGCCGTTCAGACTATTGTCCGACTTAGAGTCAAAATCTGAGTAGTTGATTGGCGTGATCACGACTCCAACCTCCCTAGATCCAATCTCGGGCGGCTCTGGGCCGCGTCCGAATTGAACCGTAGGGGATCGGGTCTACTACATCGGATGTAGATTGTAGATGTCCGCGGCGTTGCCGAGTCTGCACGGGAGATTGACGATCTCCCCCTTCCTAGCCTGATCCTGGCCGGCTTGAGGCCAAGTCTGAGTCGAACACCGAAGGGGAGAGTTGTCCTGAGACCCAGGCAAGTGGAAGACTGCCGCAGCAAGTCGATGATGGTCGCTATAGCATCATGTGGGCTGACTGGCGTGGAGTCGGCTATTTTCCCGGCTGATCAGATCGAGTCCGAGTCGGCTAGGGTGAGTTTGCTGAGCTTGTCGATGACGAAGTCGAGGCTTCCAAACGTGATTGTGTCTCCAGGGGAGAAGCCGGTGCCGTCGACTCCGGTTGTCAAATCTATCAAGCTTGCTGAGATTGATCGTGGTGAAGCCCCTACCTGGCGCGCCAACTGTCGATGTTTTACACCAGCAATATGAATATAGGGCTACTTGTCGGATCGAAACTCGGTGGACTGCAAAGGAACACAAGGGGTTTATATTGGTTTAGGCCCTTGATGTGAGGTAATACCCTATGTTCAGTTGTGTATTTTCTTTGAGGATGTATGGTGGTGGTTCTGATGAACTTGATGGATCTGCCCTGAGGGAGCGCCCTGCCTCCCCTTATATACTAGGGGATAGGGTTACAAGGTAGGAGTCCCAGTCAGATTACAAACAAGGGATCTCCTTCTAGAGATATAACATGCCTGACTAGGATTGTATTTTCCTTATCGTAAAGGCTAAGTCTGTCGAGTTCTATCTTATCTCTAATTACAAGGCTAGGCCCATCCTCTGTCCGAGTGGCCCATATGCTTGTCATGAGGTACCCAGGGCCCATGGCCTCCACACTTAGCCCAATCTCGGCTAGCTTGAGGATGAGTCCAAGTCAAACACCAAAAGAAAGAGTTGTCCTAAGACCCGGGCGTGTTGAAGATTGCTGCAGCATGTCGATGAGGGTTGCTACGGCATTACGTGGGCCGACCAGTGCAAAGTCGGCTTGATTCCTGGCCGATCGGAACAGATCCAAGTCGAAAAGGGTGAGGTTGCCAAACTTGTCGGCAATGAAGTCGAGGCTCCCAAAGGTGATTGTTTCCCTGGGGAAGAAGTTGATGCCGTCGACTCCAGTGGTCAAATCCATCATGCTTGTCGAAGATGATCTCGCCGATGCCCCTACCTGGTGTGCCAAGTGTCGATGTTTTACACTGGCAATAACAATATGGGGCAACTCGTGAGACCTAAACTTGATGGACTGCAAAGGAACATGAACAATTTATACTAGTTCAGGCCCTCAAGATGAGGTAATACCCTATGTCTAGTTGTGGTGTATTGCCTTTGAGGTTTCTCTGGTGAGATTGCACTATGATTCTGATCTGCCCTCAGGGGCGCCCAGTCTCCCCTTATATACCGGGGGACAGGGTTATAGAGTAGGAATCCCAGTTGGACTCCGACCAAGGGATTTCCTTCTAGGAATACAACGTGCCCAACTAGGACTATATCCTTTCCTCTTTTGCAAGGTAATGTATGCCCCCTTATAAACTCGACGGCCAGTCGACCTGTTGTAGCTCCTGGGTGAAGGCCGGTATGCCTTCGTCTTCATGAGGACTCCGACCCCGACTACGGCGGCGAAACTGCTTGTAGTGGAGGCCGAAATGCTCGTTCTCGTCTTCCAATTGGCGTTGCTCGTCTTCTTCTCGTTTGTGGCGCCGAGCATTAATGTCTTGCTGAAGGTCGCGCCGCAGTCGGTCTCGGAGGTCCTGGTTGTCCCGACGGTCGCTTCGTCATTGCCGGTTGTTGTTTGGGTTGCCGAGTGACGTTTGGCGTGACTTCGTGTGCAGCCGACTAGAGCCGGCCGCTCGGCGTCGCTTTGAGGTAGACGAGACTGCCATTGGGGATGCCGACCGGTTGGTCGGTATGAGGGTATCGCCCGACTGTTGGTGCTGCTGACATGCAGCAGCGGTAAGCATGGCTTTTATCCTTGCGATCGTCGGGGTGACCTGATGATCAGGCCCAAGCTAGACTGTGTCCAGTAGGGTTGCAGCGGCCACGATGTTCTGTTGGGGAGTAACGAAGACATCATGGTCGCCGACTCGGGTTTGGAGGATTTGCTGCTGAGCGGTTCGCCCAGCCCTGCGTAGATCGTCGTTGCGGGCGTGCAGGCGTCTTGCTTCTTCCTCCTGTTGTTCTTGCAGTCGGCAGGCCTCCTCCTCTTGTGGCTCGTGTAGTCGGCGTGATTCCTGAGTAGGAGTAGAGCCTCTGGATGCCATGAAAATTTCTCGCGGCGGAGTGAAGCTTGCCGAGCTGGTGTCCGACTTGGAGACGGAATCCGACTGAGAGTCGTAGTCCGACTGAGAGTCGTAGTCGAAATAGTTGATGGAGGTGATTGTAACCCCGACCTCCCTAGATCCGATCTCGAGCGGCTCTGGGCCGTATCCGAGTCGAACACCGGGGGATCGCGTTTGCCGGGTCGGATGTTGTTCGTAGATATCCGCGGCGTTGCCGAGTCCGAACAGGAGATTGACGATCTCTTCCCTTCTTAGCTCGATCTTGGCTGGCTCAAGGCCGAGTCCGAGTCGAACATCGAAGGGAAGAGTTGTCCCGGGACCCGGACAAGATGAAGATTGCCGCAGCAAGTCGATGAGGGTTGCTGCAGCGTCGTGCGGACCGACTGGCGCAGAGTCGGCCGGTTCCCTAGCAGATCGGATCGAGTGCGAGTCGGCCAAGGTGACATTGCCGATCTGGTCGGCGGCGAAGTCGAGGCTTCTGAATGCAATTGTATCTCCGGGGGAGAGTTTGCCGCCGTCGACTCCGGTTGCTGGATCCATCGAGCTTGTAGATGTAGATCGCGCCGAAGCCCCTACCTGGCGCGCCAACTATCGATGTTTTACACCGGCAATAAATATATGGGGCTACTCGGCGGATGTAAACTCGGTGGATTGCAAAGGAACACAGAGGGATTTTATACTGGTTCAGGCCCTCAATGTGAGGTAATACCCTACGTCCAGTTTGTATGTATTCCTTTGAGGATATACGGTGGTAGTTCTGATGAACTTGTGTGCACCTGCCCTCATGGGGCGCCCTGCCTCCCCTTATATACTAGGGGACAGGGTCACAAGGTAGGAGTCCCCATCGGATTACGACTAGGAGATCTCCCCTTAGAGATATAACGCACCCGACTAGGACTGTATATTCCTTTCTATACAAGGCGAAGTCTGCCGAATCTAGCTATATCTCTAATTACAAGGCTAGGCCCATCCTCTATCCGAGTGGCCCATATGCTTGTCATGAGGTACCCGGGGCCCATGGCACCCACACATCACGATTGTGTAGGATGTCCCCGAGTGGATACGATGTGACAATGGTGACTTGATGCAACTAAAAATAGTGCACCAACTTCCAGACAGTGATGAGTAGGCCTTATAACAGCTTCTGGACGTGAGGATATTTCATCTTGGAGTCTGCTAGTACCTCGCTAATGAAGTAGACAGGCCATTAAATTTTCTGTATATGACCTGGCTCTGATCGCTCGACTACCAGCACCGTGCTGACTACCTGAGTAGTTGCCGCTAAGTATAACATTAGTGGTTCCTGGGGCATAGGTGACGCTAACACTGGTGGTGATGTGAGAAATTTCTTTAAGTCTTCGAAGGCTTGCTGGGCTTCGAGTGTCCATTGAAAATTGTCCGCTTTCTTCAGTAGTTTGAAAAAGGGCATGCCCCGTTCACCAAGTCGGGAGATGAATTGACTTAGTGGCACCATGCAGCCTGTCAGCTTTTGTATGCCCTTCTTGCTAGTCGGGGGTGCCATGTTCATTATTGCATTGATTTTCTCTAAATTGGCCTTGATGCCTCGATGTGATACGATGAAGCTGAGTAGCTTGCCGAACGGTACACCAAAAGTGCACTTTTCCGGATTCAACTTCATCTTGAATCTTCAAAGGCTTTGGAAAGTTTCTCGCAAGTCAGCAATGAGGTCTTCTTTGGACTTTGTCCTGATCACCACGTCATCGACATATGCCTCCACACTCGAGTTGAGTGTGTAAACACCGCTGAATTGCTCGTTGGTACGTTGCTCTAGCGTTTTTCAACCCGAACGGCATAGTAATATAGCAGTATGCTCCAAACGGCATGATGAAAGAAGTCTTCAGGCAGTCCTCCTCCTTCAAGCTGATTTGGTGATATCCTGAGTAACAGTCAAGAAAGCTAAGAAGTTCGCACCCTGCAGTGGAATCCACCACCTGATCTATTCTAGGTAGACCAAATGGGTCTTTGGGGCACGCTTTATTCAAGTCGGTGTAGTTGATGCACATGTGCCATTTACCGTTCTTCTTCCGAACCAAGACTAGGTTTGCCAGCCAATCCGGGTGGTAGACCTCTTTGATGAACCCGGCTACAAGGAGCTTGGTTATCTCCTCCCGAATAACATCTTTGCAATCCTGTGCAAAGTGCCGTAGCCATTGTTTGATTGGCTTGGCGTCCGGCATGACGTTGAGAGAATGCTCAATCACCTACCTTGGTACACCAAGCATGTCGGAAGGTTTCCAAGCAAAGATATCCTTGTTTGCTTGGAGGACGGTGACAAGCACGTCTTCCTATTTGGGGTCCAGTCCGGTCCTGACAAGAGCAGTTTTGGAGGGGTCAGAAGGGTCCAGGGGGATCTTCTTCGTGTCAGAGTCCGCTGAAATTCCCAACTTGGCTGCTTTTCTAGCCGGAACTTGATCGTCCTCTCTTGCAGTTATAGCAGCATGCTGGATGCTGTTGCACCCGACTATCGCTTCATGAGATTGGGTCAGCTTGCAGCTCTTCTTGTCGTAGGTGAAGGCTTGCTTGATGTCGCTGCGAAGAGAGTGGACTCCGGCTGGTCCAAGGGTCTTGAGCATCATGTAGGTGTAATGCGGCACTGCCATGAATTTGGCTAGTGCCGGCCATCCGAGTATCGCGTGGTACGCAGTCTCGAAGTGGGCAACCTCGAAACAAATATTCTTGGTGCAGAAGTTATTCCACGTGCCAAAAGTAACTAGCAGAGTTATCTGTCTAAGTGGAGTAGAAGACAGGCCGGGGATTTCCCCATGGAAGGGCGCTGTACTCGATCGTAGCTCTGAACGAGGAATCTTCATCTCGTCCATCGTCTTGGTGAACAGAATGTTGAGAGCACTGCCTCCATCAATAAGAACCTTCTTCAGTTTGATGCTCCTGATGACCAGGTCCAAGATGAGTGGATAGCGTCCTGGATGGGTAACCCGATCAGGATGATCTGTGCGATCAAACGTGATTGGTACGGAAGACTAGTGCAATTATTGGGGGCATCTGCTGCAGAGACCGAGTTAACTTCTCGTGCTGTAAGCTTCTGTTTCCCCTTGGACTCATATGCAGATGGCCCTCCAAAAGATGTGATTGAGCTCAGCCTGGGGGTCTTGGTAATCACCGGCTTTGTCCGAATCTGGCTTGTCCTTGTCTTTATCGGCGCCAGATGTTGAAGCCTACTCGAAGGCAAACTTCTTGAGCATGAAGCAGTCCTTAGCCACGTGCTTGCCCTTTGGATGAAAGGGGCATGGCCCGTTCATCACTTTTTGGTATTCGTTATTCCTCGAGGGTCATGGCCGAGTACGCTCCATGGTGGCCACCACGTTATCGGACTTCCGCTTATGGTTGCCGAGCTTGTTCTGTGTTGGCTTGTCGTTATCTTTCTTGTCCTTCTGCTGGGGCTCTTTTTTGTCGTCGAGAGCCTGAGCGACCGTGTCGGCCGAGTCAGCGTATTTGTTTGCCATATCAAAAAGAGCCTTGACAGAAGTGGGATGTGGAGGCCATGGGCCCTGGGTACCTCATGAGAAGCTATTGGGCCACTTGGATAGAGTATGGGCCTAACCTGTAATTAGGGATACAATAGGACTCGGTATACATAACCTTGTACAACAAGGAAAGGATATAGTCCTAGTCGGGCATGTTGTATTCCTAGAAGGAAATCCCTTGGTCGGAGTCTGACTGGGATTCCTACTTTGTAACCCTGTCCCCCGGTATATAAGGGGAGGCAGGGCGCCCCCTGAGGGCAGAAGCGAAAATCTCACTAGAGAAACCTCAAAGACAATACATCACAACTGGACGTAGGGTATTACCTCATCTCGAGGGCCTAAACCAGTATAAATTGTTTCGTGTTCCTTTGCAATCCATCAAGTTTAGGTCTCATGAGTAGCCCCATATTATTATTGCTGATACAAAACATCGACAGTTGGCCTGCCAGGTAGGGGCTTCGTTGAGATCATCTTCATCAACCCTAATGGATCCAATCACTGGAGTCGACGGCATCAACTTCTCCCCCTGGGAAACTATCAACTTTGGGAGCCTCGACTTCATCGCCGACAAATTCGGCAACCTCACTCTGTCTGACTCGGATCCAATCCAATCGGCTAGGGGCCAAGCCGACTCCGTACCGGTCAGCCCACGCAATGCTGTGGCAACCCTCATCGACTTGCTGCGGCAATCTTCAACATGCCAAGGTCTCGAGATAACTCTTTCTTTTGGTGCTCGACTGGGACTTGGCCTTGAGCCAACCGAGATTGGGCTAAGAAAGGACGAGATCGCCAATCTCCCGTTCAAACTCAGCAATGCCGAGGATAACTGCAATCAGCATCTGACGCGGCAGACCCGATCCCCTAGGGTTCAACTCGGACACGGCCCAGAGCCGCTCGAGATTGGATCTAGGGAGGTCGGAGTTGAGATCACCCCCATCAACTACTCTGAGTCCGTCTCTAAGTCGGACAGCAGCTTGGCAAGCTTCTCTCTAGCACGCGAAATCTTCATGGTGTCCAAAGGCACTACTCCTACTCAAGAGGCACATCGACTACGCGAGCAGCAAGAGGAGGAGTCCTGCCGACTGCGAGAACAACAGGAGGAAGAAGCAAGACAACTGCACGCCCGCAACGACAATCTACGCAGGGCTAGGCAGACTGCTCAGCAACAAATCCTCCAAACCAGAATTGGCGACCATGATGTCTTCGTAACGCCTCAGTAGAACGTCGTAGCCGCTGCAACTTTGCTGGACATGCTCCAGTTTGGGCCTGATCACTAGGCCACCCTGACTATAGCAAGGATAAAAGCCATCATTATCGCTACTGCATGTCAGTAGCACCAACAGTCAGGCGATACCCTTTATTACCCGACCAACCAGTCGGCTTCATCCAACGGCAGTCTCATCCGCCTCGACATGAGACCGAGCGGCCGGCTCTAGTTAGCCACACACGGAGTCATGCCAGACGTCACTCGGCAAGCCCAAAAACAACCGGCGGCGTCAAAATGACCTCGGGACAACCAGGATCTCCGAGGCCAACTACGGCGTGACCTTCTGCGAGACATCAACACAGGGTGCCATGAATGAGAGGAAGATGAGCAGCACCGACTGGAAGACGAGAACGAGCGCTTCGGCCTCCACCAAGAGCGGTTTCACCGCCACAGTCAGAGTCGGAGTCCTCATGCAGATGAAGGAGTACCGGCCTTCACCTAGGAGCTACAACAGGTCGACTAGCCGGCAGGTTTTAGGCTGACTGGGATCAAGAAATACGATGGGGAGACCAATCCCGAGTCCTGGCTCACGGTCTACACTCTTGCAATCCGACCAGCCGGAGGAGATCACAAAGCCATGGCTAATTACCTCCTAGTTGCTCTGGCCGACTCAGCCAGGACATGGCTTACAGGACTTCCAAAGAAGTCAATCAACTCCTAGGGAGAACTTTGGGAACGCTTTATCGCCAACTTCCAGGGAACTTACGAGAGACTGTCTTCTTAGCACGATCTCTATTAGCTGCACCAAAGGAAGAACGAGTCTTTGCATGAGTTCATCAAGAGGTTTTCTGAGAAGCAAAATTCGATCCCAATGATTAAGGATGAGGTTGTCATCATCGCCTTCCGAAAGGGAGTCAAAGATGCCCCATTCATTGCCAAGTTCACTCAAAACCTCCTCCTTCTGTCAAGGCTCTTTTTGATATGGCGAACAAGTATGCCGACTCGGCCGATGCGGTCGCTCAGGCCCTCGACAACAAAAAAGAGCTCCAGCAGAAGGACAAGAAAGACAACGATGGGCCAACATAGAACAAATCCGGCAGCCGCAAGCAGAAGTCGGATAACATGGTGGCCACCGTGGAGCATAATTGGCCATGACCCTCGAGGAATAACGAATACCAAAAAGTGATGAACGGGCCATGCCCCTTTCATCCAAAGGGTAAGCACGCGGCTAAAGATTGCTTCATGCTTAAGAAGTTTTCTTCCGAGCAGGCTTCAACATCTGGCGCAAATAAAGACAAGCCAGATTCGGGCACAGCCAGCGATTACCAAGATCCCTAGGCTAAGCTCAACCACATCTTTGGAGGGCCGTCTGCATATGAGTCCAAGAGGAAGCAGAAGCTTATAGCATGCGAAACCAACTCAATCTCTGCAGCAGACACCCCCGATACCTGCGCTGGTCAGAAACCCCAATAACATTTGACCACGCAGATCATCCTGATTGGGTTACTCATCCAGGATGCTATCCACTCGTCCTGGACCCGGTCGTCAGGAGCATCAAATTGAGGAAGGTTCTCATTGATGGAGGCAGCGCTCTCAACATTCTATTCCCAAGATGCTGCACGAGATGAAGATCCCTCGTTCAGAGCTATAGCCAAGTATAGCACCCTTCCACGGGGTAATCCTCGGCCTATCTTCTACTCCACTCGGGCAGATAACTCTGCCAGTCACTTTTGGCACGCGGGATAATTTCTACACAGAGAGTATCTGCTTCGAGGTTGCGGACTTCGAGACAGCGTATCACGCTATACTCGGACGGCCGGCGCTAGCCAAGTTCATGGTAGTGCCACATTATACCTACGTGATTCTCAAGATGCTCAAGATGCCAGGGCTAGCGATGTCAAGCAAGCCTTCACCTGCGACAAGGACAGCTGCGAGCTAGCTCAATCTCAAGAAGCGGCAGTCGGATGCAACAACATTTGGCTATCCGCTACAACTCCTTCTGAGGACGATCAAGTTCCGGCCAAAAAAGTAGCCAAGTCGGGAATTTCAGTGGATTCTGAAACCAAAAAGATCCCCCTGGACCCTTCCGACCCCTCCAAAACTACTCTAGTCGGGACCGGACTTGACCCCAAATAGGAAGACGCGCTTGTTGCCTTCCTCTAGGCAAACAGGGACATATTTGCTTGGACACCTTCCAACATGCCTAGTGTACCAAGGGAGGTGATCGAGCATGCCCTCAACGTCAAGACGGACGCCAAGCCAGTCACACAACGGCTACGGTGCTTCGCACAAGACCGCAAAGATGCTATTCGGGAGGAGATAACCAAGCTCCTCGCAGCCGGGTTCATCAAAGAGGTCTACCACCTGGATTGGCTGGCAAACCTAGTCCTAGTCCGGAAGAAGAATGGTAAATGGCGCATGTGCGTTGACTACACTGACTTAAACAAGGCGTGCCCCAAAGATCCATTTGGTCTACCAAGAATAGATTAGGTGGTGGACTCAACTGTGGGGAGCGAACTTCTCAGTTTTCTCGACTGTTACTAGGGATATCACCAAATCAGTTTGAAGGAGGACGACTGCCTGAAGACTTCTTTTATCACGCCGTTTGGAGCATACTGCTATATCACTATGCTGTTCGGGTTGAAAAATGCTAGAGCGAAGTATCGACAAGCAATTCAGCGGTGTCTACACACTCAACTTGGGTGCACTGTGGAGGCATATGTCGATGACGTGGTAATCAAGGCAAAATCCAGGGAAGCCTCATCGCTGACTTGGAAGAAACTTTTCAAAGCCATCAGAGATTCAAGATGAAGTTGAATCCGGAAAAGTACGCTTTCGGTGTACCGTTCAAAAAGTTACTCGGCTTCATCGTATCACATCGAGGCATCGAGGCCCAATCCAGATAAAATCAAAGCTATCAATGAACATGCACCCCCAAGTAGCTAGAAGGACGATCCAAAAGCTAACAGGGATGCATGGCTAACAGGCACTCAGATGATTCATCTCCCGACTTGTCAGTGAACGGGCATGCCCTTCTTAAAATTACTGAAGAAAGAGGGATAATTTCAATGACACCCGAACCATAGCAACCTTTGATGACTTTAAAAAATTTCATATCACCACTAGTGTTGGACATCACCTATGCCCCAGGAACACTAAATGTATATACTTGCAGCAACCCACTCTGGTAGTCAGCACGGTACTGGTAGTCGAGAGATCAGACCAGGTCAATAGTACAGAAAATTCAACAACCAATCTACTTCATCAGCAAGGTCCTAGCCAACTCCAAGATGAGGTATCCTCAAGTTCAGAAGTTGTTTATATGGCCTATCATCACTGTGTTAGAAGTGGTGCACTATTTTCAGTCGCATCAAACACCGTTGGTCATGTCATATCCACTCGTACGTCCTACAACAATTGCGAACCACTGCCGAATCGCTAAGGGCACTCGAGTTAATGCATTTGACATCATTTTCCATCCGCGGACAGCAATAAAATCTCAAACTCTAGCCGACTTTGTGGCCGAGTGGACAGAAGTTCAGACAGCTACAAACACGGACAAGCTAGAGTACTGGACAATGTACTTTGACAGTTCTTTATGGATCAGCGGCGTGAGGGCTGGTATTGTATTGATGTCACCCACTGGCGAAAAAAAACTCAAGTATATCCTCCAGATTCACTTTTCGGCTTCCATAATCGCCGAGATGAGCACTTATCCACGGTGTCGATGTTTTACACCGGCAATATGAATATAGGGCTACTTGTCGGATTGAAACTCGCTGGACTACAAAGGAACATGGGGAGTTTATACTGGTTCAGGCCCTCGATGTGAGGTAATACCCTAGTCCAGTTGTGGTGTATTCCTTTGAGGATGTACGACTTGATCTTAGTGATCTTGTATGTCTTGCCCTCAGGGGGCGCCTTGCCTCCCCTTATATACTGGGGATAGGGTTACAAAGTAGAAGTCCCAGTCGGACTACGACCAAGGGATCTCCTCTTAGAGATATAACATGCCCGACTAGGACTGTATATTCCTTATCGTACAAGGCTTAGTCTACCATGCTCCATCATATCTCTAACTACAAGGCTAGGCCCATCCTCTATCCGAGTGGCCCATATGCTTGTCATGAGGTACTCGGGGCCCATGGCCTCCACACACGGGCTCCGCATCGCCATATCACTTGGCATTCGACGACTGGTTGTCCGTGGGGATTCTCAACTCGTGGTCAGCCAAGCCATGAAAGACTGGATGTGTCTCGATGACACTATGGCGGCATATTGTCAGGAGCTTAGAAAACTAGAAAACAAGTTCAACGAGCTGGAGATAACTCATGTATTACGACAATATAATGACGCTGCAGACGAATTGGCCAACATGGGATCCAAACGAGAAGGGTCCCGACTGGGATTTTTGTTGAACAACTACTCGAGCCATCAGTCAAGAAGAAACCAATGCTTGAACAGTTGGGGGCTGAACGTACCCTAGCAACAAATGAAGTAATAATCACCTCTCCCCATTGGCGGACTCTAGTTCTCAAATTCCTCGTGGACGACGAACTCCTAGAAGAGCACAGTGAAGCCGAACGGATCAAGCGTCAAAGCAAATGTTTCATTGTAGTCAGACAAAACCTGTACCGTAGAAGCGCATCTGGGGTCCTCATGCGCTGCGTCACACCCGAGGAGGGCAAGCAGATTCTGCAATCGATCCACTCGGGTATCTGTGGCAACCATGCCACATCCAGGACGTTAGTCGGAAAGGCTTACAGGCAGGTTTTTTCTGGCTGATTGAAGTAACAGACGCTAAAGATATAGTTCGCACATGCAAAGGGTGCCAATTCTATGCAAGATCAACACATCTTCCAGCTCAAGAACTTCAAACAATTCCACTCTCTTGGCCCTTTGCAGTTTGGGGACTCGATATGGTCGGGCTGTTCAAAAAAGCACCAGGAAGGTTCACACACTTGTTCGTCGCGGTGGATAAAATCACCAAAGTGGATTGAGGCAAAACCCATTGCTACCATAACAGCGGCACGAGCAAAGGACTTCATCATGAGTATTTTATATTGATGGGTTCCTAACCACATCATAACGGACAACGGTACCTCAGTTCATGAGTAAACTTGGCAAATGAACGGGGTATCTTTGACTCCCATGCGGAAGGCGGTGATGACGACCTCGTCCTTGATCGTTGGGATTGAATTCCGCTTCTCAGAAAACCTCTTGTTGAACTCGCGAAGAGACTCATTCTTCCTTTGGTGCAGCTGATAGAGATCGTGCTCAGCAGATGATCTCTTGTAAGTTCCTTGGAAGTTGGTGATAAAGCGTTCCTAGAGTTCTACCTAGGAGCTGATTGACCTCTTTGGGAGTCCTGTTAGCTATGCCCTCGCCGAGTCGGCTAGAGTGACTGGGAGGTAGTTAGCCATGGCCTTGTGATCTCCTTCGGCTGCTCAGATCGCCAGAGTGTAGACCATAAGCCATGACTCGGGATTAGTCTTGCTGTTGTACTTCTCTATTCTAGTCGGCTTAAAACCTGATTGACCAGTCCACCTGTTGCAGCTCCTAGGTGAAAGCCGATACTCCTTCATCTGCATGAGGACTTCAACTCTGACTACGGTGGGGAAACCGCTCGTTGTGGAGGCCGAAGCGCTCACTTCTCGTCTTCCAGTCGGCGCTGCTTCATCTTCCACTTGTTCACAGCACCGTCGTTCATGTTCTCGCCAGAGATCACGTTGTAATTAGCCTTGCAGATGTGGTTGTACCGTGGCGTCATTCTAATGTCGGACGCTGCAGCCCGGTTCGTTGTTGAGGTTGCTGAGTGACATCTAGCATGACTCCATGTGTGGCAGACTAGAGCCGGCCGCTTGGCGTCATGTCGAAGCAGGATGAGATCGCCCATTGGAGAAGCTAACCGGTTGGTCCGGTATGAGAGGTATCGCCCGACTGTTGGTGCTGCTAACAATGCAAACAGCCAGTGATCATGGCTTTATCCTTGCTATAGTCGGGGTGGCCTGGTGATCAGCCCAAACTGGAGTGTGTTCTAGTAGAGTTGGCAGCGGCCACAACGTTCTGCTGCAGGTACGAAAAACATCGTTGTCGCTCGACTTTCTTGGGTTTTGGAGGATTTGCTGCTAAGCAGTGCACCCAGCCCTGCGCAGATCATCATTGCATGCATCACTCTCAGCGTGCAGGCGTCTTACTTCTTCCTCCTGTTGTTCTCGCAGTCGGCGTGTCTCCTCCTCTTGCTGCTCACGTAGTCAGTGTGCCTCCTGAGTGGGAGTTGAGTCCTTGGATGCCATGAAGACTTTGCGGGGTGGGGAGAAGCTTGCCGAACTACTGTCTGAACTGCTGTCTGACTTAGAATCGGAATCAGAGTAGTTGATGGGGGTAATGATGACTCCGACCTCCCTAGATCCAATCTTGAGAGGCTCTAGGCCGTATCCGAGTTGAATTCTAGGGGATCGGGTTTGCCGCATGGGATGTTGATTGAGAATATCCGTGGTGTCACTGAATCTGAATGGGAGATTGACGATCTCTTCCTTTCCTTAGCCCGATCTCGTCTATGCCCTCAGGGGCTGCCTTGCCTCCCCTTATATACTGGGGGATAGGGTTATAGAGTAGGAATCCTAGTCGGACTCCGACCAAGGATTTTCTTTCTTGGAATACAACCATTCCCAACTAGGACTGTAAAAATCCTTTCCTTGTCGTACAAGGGTTATGTGCGCCGAGAGTCCTATTGTCCCTAATTACAGGTTAGGCCCATCATCTTTCCGATGGCCCAATAGCTTTCTCATGAGTACCCGAGGCCATGGCCTCCATAGCTTCAAGAATCACTCGGAAAACTCCATGAGGGCTTTTGACCGAGTACTTGCACCAGTTGGGACACGGATGTCACCTTTACCTTGGTACACCCCATGGGGGCTAATAACCGACCTCTAGCACTAGTGGGGCTATCGGTACACACTGCTGGGTAGGGTATGCCCCATGAGGGTCGCTAGCGTGAATCTATGCTAATGCGAGGTCCGGGTACTTATTTGGCCACAACTTAGTTGGTTAGGGTATGCCCCATCAGGGTCACCAGCGAATCTATGCTCTAATGCAAAGTTTGACGTACCTTATTCGGCTACCATTTTGCTAGGTTGGGAGAGGGTCGCCAGCCGAATCCTACGCTAGCATAGCGTTCGGGTACCTATTTGGCCAAAACAAGGGAAAAAACCACTATAGGAGCTCTCAGTCAAGAAGAAGCCAGAACCCATACAATCGGAGGTTGCACCAAACCCGGAACCTATGGAGGTGCTTATTATTTTTCAAGACTAGCGGACCCCAATCATTCGATTTCTACTAGAAGACGAACTTCCTAAAGATCACAATGAAGCGAGTAAATCAACTGGAAAGAGCAAACCTTTATCATTGTCAGAGAAGACATTATATCGTCAAAACGCATCTGGAGTTCTCATGCACTGCGTCACACAGAGGAGGGCAAGCAGATCTTGCAATCTATCCACTCGGGCATCTTTGGCAACCATGCTGTGTCCAGAACATACAGTCAGAAAGGCTGAAGCTGCAGACAAGGATTCCTTCTGGCTGGTTGCCACAAGATTATGGTTAGAGATAAGATGGCCGACGCTGAACGCGAGCATAAACTCGTCCCAGACTATCATACAAGGGATGCCGATTCTTTTCGCGTCGGCAAACCACCTACCGGCATAGGAGTTGCAGGCTATCCCAATTTCGTGGCCTTGTCTAGGGGCTTGACATGGTTAGGCTGTTAAAGAAGGCACAGGAGGGTTTTACACATCTGTTCATCATGGTGGACATCTTCACAAAGAGGATTGATTCCAGACCTGTTGCGACCATAACTGCGGCCTAGGCGAAAGACTTCATACTGAGTATAATCTACAAATCTAGAGTCACAATCGCATCATTACCGGGCCCAAACAAACACTCAATTCATAGGTGGCATACTCAAAGATTTCTGTGACGATTTCAGCATCAAAATCTGCTACACTTCGGTGGCACACCCCCAAATCAATGGGTAGGTTGAGCAATGATCAAAATCTCCAGATTTTATCGGGCTACGCTGGGTAGGTCGGTTTGGGCCGGCTTATTCTGTAGTAGGCCGAAGATATGAGTTCTTAAATAGCATGCCCTATTGGGTCACCCGATGGTAGCGTTAAAATCGCGATGCAGGTGCTATTTTACAAGAACCAATTAAATAATCAGATTTGCTTCATGCTAAGCCTACAGCCGAGTGTATACATTCGAGTATTTTGATTATTTTAAGGTGTTGAGGATATATCCATGTAAGGATCAATAGCTGGTCTCCATTAAAATTAGGGATGCAGGTATCTCTCAAGTACACCTCATCACACATTGGATTTACTCCATTGTGGAAGCCATGGGCCCCGGGTACCTCATGAGAAACTTTTTGGCCACTCGGACAGAGGATAGGCCCAATCCTGCAAATAGGGATGCAACAGGACTCAGTACATATTACCTTGTATGATAAGGAAAGGGATATAGTCCTAGTCGGGTACATTGTATTCCTAGAAGGAGATCCCTTGGTCAAGTATGACTGGGATTCCTACCTTTTAACCTTGCCTCCTCGGTATATAAGGAGAGGCGAGGTGCCCCCTGGGGTAGAGAACAATAGAGAACAGAATCTCACCAAAGAAACCTCAAAGGCAATACACAACAGTTGGAAGTAGGGTATTACCTCACCTCGAGGTTCTGAACCAGGATAAATTGTTTCGTATTCCTTTGCAATCCATCAAGTTTAGGTCTCATAGGTAGAGGCATCGGCGAGATTATCTTCGACATGCCTAATGGATTCAACCACTAGAGTCGACGGCATCAAGTTCTTCCCTGGGGAGACGATTAGCTTTGGTAGCCTCGACTTCATCACCGACAAGTTCGGCGACCTCACCCTGTCCGACTCGGATTCGATCCGATCGGCCAGACACCAAGCCGACTACGTGCCAGTTGGCCTGCTCAACGTTGCAGCAATCTTCAAGACATGCTCATGGCGATCCCAAGATGCCTGAGTCCAGGGACACTCTTTTCTTTCGGTGTTGCTTGGACTCGCCTCGAGCCGACCGATTTCGGGCTAATAGAGGAAGAGATCATCAACCTCCCGTTCGAACTTGGCAATGCCGCGGATAACTTCAATCAACATCTAATGTGGTAGACCCGATCCCCTAGAATTCGACTTGGATATGGCCTAGAGCCACTCGAGATTGGATCTAGGGAGGTTGGAGTCGTAATTACCCCCTCAACTACTCTGATTCCGACTCTTAGTCGGACAGCAGTTTGGCAAGCTTTTCTCCACCAGGTGAATCTTCATGGCATCCAAGGGCTCAACCTCCATCAAGATGCCATGCCGACTATGCGATCAGCGCAGAGCAAGCAGGCTCGCCGACTGCGTGAACAACAGGAGAAGAAGCACGACGTCTACAAGCCGAGCGCGACGCATGTAACAACAATCTACGCAAGGCTGGGCGCACTACACAACAGGAGATTCTCCAAACCCATGTTGGTGACCATGACGTCTTTGTGACCCCACAACAGAACGTCATGGCCACTGCCACCTTATTGGACACTCTGCAGTTCGGGCCTAATCACCAGGCCACCCCGACGATTGCAAGGATCGAGGCCATGTTTACCGCTGTAGCGTACCAGCAGTGACAACAGTTCGGTCTGAGATACAACTCAGCACAACGCTGGGCGACTGGCTCCAATCAGCACGCTTGGAGTCATGCATATGTCACTCGGCAATTCAAAAAGAAGACTGACGGCGGCCAACACGGACATGACCGCCATGATAACCGGGACGGATCCGGGGGGTCGACTATGGCGTGATCTCGGCAAGACATCAACGCTCGACGATAGGTGTCAATGTTTTATATCGACAATAAATATATAGGGCTACTCATGAGACCTAAACTTGATGGATTGCAAAGGAACATGAAACAATTTATATTGGTTCAGGAGATGAGGTAATACCCTACGTCTAGTTGTGGTGTATTGCCTTTGAGGTTTCTCTGGTGAGATTTTTGCTATACCCTCAGGGGGCGCCCTGCCTCCCCTTATATACCGAGGGACAGGTTACAGAGTAGGAATCCCAGTCGGACTTTAACCAAGGGATTTCCTTCTAGGAATACAACGTGACCGACTAGGACTATATCCTTTCCTTGTCGTACAAGGTTATGTCTGAGTCCTATTGTATCCCTAATTACAAGGTTAGGCCTATCCTCTATCCGAGTGGCCAAATGCGTTCTTCATGAGGTATCGGGTCCATGGCCTCCGACAGCAAGCCTCCCTGAGACCTTCATAGTTGAGTAACAGCTGATGCCGAGTGCTCATCGTCCACGGTGAAAAATTTCCGAGTGCATTGCTCCCTAGTACTCTTTGTCCGAGTGCTTCTTCTCCTGAGTCCTACTTCATGTCAGCTGGTAACGAGGCTATGAAAGGCTTGATAGAAAAATATGAATAGTGTGCGTCGAATAGGCGCACCTATTAGGTGTAGCCCCCGACTTTGTGCTTAATTGTGAAACAATTAAACATAAAGTCAAAGATCTTTAACCTTTTATCCTTTTCTAAATAGTATACTACCTAGAAATTAGACTTTTTAGCATCATGTCAGCTGGAAGTATTTTTGCTCAGGGCAATTTTTGGCTAAGCATGTAAGTCGAGTACCACTTTTTGGTTTTTGACCCAATATGTGGTTAAGTGTTTTTGAGAGATACCTCCATCCCCAATTTTAATGGAGACCAGTTGTCGATCCTTATAAGGATGTATTCTCAATATCTAGTAAATAATTGAGGTACCCGAATGTATACACCCGGCTGTAGGTTTAGCGTGAAGCGCATCTGATTATTTAATCGGTTCTTGTAAAATAGCATCTGCATCACGATTTTAATGCGACCAGCGGGCGACCTAATAGGGTATGCTATTTTAAAACTCATATCTTTGGCCTACTACTGAATAAGCCAGCCTAAACTGACCTACCTAGCGCAGCCCTATTAAATTGGCATCCCTCGCATGTCAGGATGAGTACTTTAGCATCGGTAACCGCAATCAGCTAGAAGAATCCTTGTCCGCAACCTTTCCGACTTATGTTCTGGATGCAGCATGGTTGCCATAGATGCCCGAGTAGGTATAATGTAGGATCTGCTTGCCCTCCTCAGGTGTGACGTAGTGCATGAGAACTCTGAATGCGCTTCGATGATATAGGTCTTCTCTGAATACGATAAAGGTTTTGCTCCATCGCTTGATTTACTCGGCTTCGTTGTAATCTTTAGGAAGTTCATCTTCTAGTGAAAATCGAACGATTGGAGTCTCCCAGTCTTGAAAAAAATGAGCACCTCCGTAGATTCCGGGTTTGTTGCTGCTCCCACTGAAGCTCTAGTAGTGGGCTTGTTGCCATGTTTTTGCCAGATAGGTACTCGACATGGTTGTGTCTAGCGCAGGATTCGGCTGGCGCCTCTTGGGGCATACCCAACCTGAAATTGCTAGCCGAATAAGGTACCCGAACCTCGCCTTAGCATAGGATTTGGCTGGCAACCCTCATGGGGCGTACCCTACCCAGCCAAGTGGTACCCAAGCCCTGACTGGTGCCAGAGGTCATTTATTAGCCCACATGGAGTGTAACCAAAGTAAAGATGAATTCGAGTCCGACTGGCGCGAGTACTCGGACAATAGCCCTTGTGGAGCATTCCAAGTAATTCTTGACGTGTCGCATTCCAAGTGTATCATGGCATACTGGTCCAGCCCCGAGCATAGGGAGATAGGTCGTAGCCCTGGTTCCTTTACGTGTATCCGGAACTGGCCGCATTAATGAACATATTAGATGAGTAGCATCTGATAAAGAAAACAATCACCCGATGGAAATTTATGTATTTTACAATAGATGTAAATATGTGTTCCTCCTCTTATTGATATTAATTTCCCCAAGTAGTTGACCCCTTACGTTTAAACACTCTGCCGACTAGTCATAGCCCCTAGCGTCAGGAGTCAGCTTATGGCTCTTTCCCAGACACGCGTTTTGGGTGACTTGAGTTCGTATTTTATGGAGCAAAGCTTCACGGATCGGAATTTATGCTACTCGAGTACTTTTGTAATAATTAAGAGCAAAAATAGAAAATGCACAGAATGTACACCTATTAGGTGTAAGCTGCTGCGGCATTGGCGAGGCCGAGTGAGGCCGAGTGCAGCATTGGCGGTATTGCACAAGTTGAAAGTGGGGATGCCATCCTTGCATTGGAGCTTGTGAGACCCCAAACATGTCACTTGCCGTTCTGATAATCTTTAGTTCTAGGAGGTTGAAGATAGTTGTGACTGACTGCCACAATGAAGACATCTGACTTGCGTTTGTGGTTCCCGGATTTAGTCGAGGCCACGTCATCAGTGCCCTTCCACTCTTTCTGTCGGGGTGCCTTTTTTGTCATCAAACGCCTCAGCAACAGCGTCGGCCGAGTCGACGTATTTGTTCGCCATGTCGAACAAAGCCTTGACAGTTCCTTGATCATTGGGATTGAATTCCTCTTCTTAGAAAACCTCTTGATGAAATCACGAAGAGACTTGTTCATCCTTTGATGCAACTGATATAGATCGTACTCGGAAAATGGCCTCTTGTACATTCCTTGGAAATTGGCGATGAAACGTTCCCGGAGTTCTCCCCAGGAGCCGATTGATCTCTTAGGAAGTCCTGTTATCCATGTCCTCGCTGAGTCAGCTAGAGCAACTGGGAGGTAGTTAGCCATGGCCTTGTGATCTCCTCCAGCTGCTTAGATTGCCAGAGTGTAAACTGTGAGCCAGGACTCGGGGTTGGTCTTCCCATCATATTTTTCAATTCCAGTCGGCTTGAAGCCTAATGGCTAGTCAACTTGTTGCAGCTCATGGGTGAAGGCTAGTACACCTTCTTCTATGTGAGGACTCCAACCCTGACTATGGCAGTGAAACCGCTCATGGTGGAGGCCGAAGCGCTCATTCTCGTCTTTTAGTAGGCAACGCTCATCTTCCTCGCATTCGCGGTGTTGTGCGTTGATGTCTTGCTGAAGATCACGTCGTAGTCAGCCTTGGACGTCCTGGTTATCCCGATGGTAGTCTTGATGTCGGCGCCATCGGTCATTATTGTGGTTGCCAAGTGACGTGAGGCATGACTCCGTGTGCAGCTGACTAGAGCCAGCCGCTCGGTGTCGCATTGAGGCAGATGAGATTGCCATTGGAGAAGCCGACTTATTAGTCGGTATGAGTATGTCGCCCGACTGTTGATGCTGCTGGCATGCAGCAGTGGTGATCATGGCCTTAATCCTTGCTATCTTCGGGGTGGCCTGGTCATCAGGCCCAAATTGCAATGTATCCAGTAGAGTTGCAGCGGCCACAACGTTCTGTTGAGGAGTTATGAAAACGTTGTGTCAATGTTTTACACCGACAATATGATTATAGGGCTACTCAGTAGATCGAAACTCAGTGGATTACAAAGGAACACGGGGAGGTTTATACTAGTTCAGGCCGTCAATGTGAGGTAATAACCTACGTCCAGTTGTGGTGTATTCCTTTCAGGGGGCACCCTGCCTTCCCTTATATACTAGGGGACAGGGGTACAAGGTAGGAGTCCTAGCTAGATTAGAGCCAAGGGATCTCCTCTTAGAGATATAACCTACCCGACTAAGACTGTATATTCCTTATCGTACAAGGCAAAGTCTGCCGGGCTCTATCATATCTCTAATTACAAGGCTAGGCCCACCCTCTCTCTGAGTGGCCCATATGCTTGTGATGAGGTACCCGGGGCCCATGGCCTCCATAGCAGCCCCTGAGACCTTCATAGTTGAGTCACAGCTAATGCCGAGTGCTCATCCTCCACAGTGAAGACTGCCCGAGCGCATTGCTCTCAAGTACTCTTTGTCCGAGTGCTTCTTCTTCCCGAGTCCTGCTTCATGCAGCTGGTAACGAGGCTATGAAGGGCTCCATGTAGAAGCTGGAATAGTGTGCGCCGAATAGGCGCACCTATTATGTGTAGCCCCCCGACTTTGTGCTTAATTGTGAAAACAATTAAACATAAAGTCAAAGATCTTTAACCTTGTAATCTTTCCCGAGTAGTATACTACCGGTATATGAGACTCTTCGGTATCATCTCAACCGGAATATTTTATAGTCTTTGCCGAGTAGCATGCCACTCGTATATGAGACTCTTCAGCTTCATGCCAACTGGAAAAGGTGTTTATAGTCTTTCCCGAGTAGCGTCCCACTCAGAAGTTAGACTCCTTAGCTTCATGTCAGCTGAAAATAATTTATAGGCTTTCCCGAGTAGCGCACTACTCGAAAATTAGACTCTTCAGCTTCATGTTGGCTGGAAAAATATTTGCTCACGGCAATTGTTGGCTAAGCATGTAAGCCAAGTACCACTTTATGAAATTTAATCCATTATGTGGTCAGGTGTACTTGAGAGATACCTGCATCCCCAATTTTAATGAAGACCAGCTTGTGACCCTTATAAGGATATATCCTCAATACCTGGTGGATAATACAGATACCCGAACATATGTGTTCAACAATTAGGCCTTCGTGAGGCATATCTGATTACCTCATCGGTTCCTGTTGGTAGCACTAGCATTGTGATTTTAACATAGTCAACGAGCAGCCCATATTGGGCGTGCTACTATAGATACTCATATCTTGGTGGCCCAACACCGACTGTGCAAGCCCAAGCCCATGAATCGGTGCAGGCTCTATAAAAGGCGGGGAGAGAGAGAAAAGATTCCCTCATCTTCTCCAATCCTCCAATCATTTCGTCTTCTGCTTCCATGCCGGAATTTCGCCTCCCGCCTCGCTAGGGTTCACCATTGCTTGCTCTTCCCCATTGAAACTCGAGCGATTCCGCTTCCCTTCATCCATTCCAAGCCCCTAGTGACTTTTCCCCCAAATCTTCTCGCCGTTAACCATGCCGAAGGCTTCAGATTTCTTAGGGGCGTCGGATGAGGTCTGGCTGACTTTGGATTGCGGTCTAACCAAGCTGAAGCATCTGGAGAGGTTGCTGTGATTGCAAAGCCGCGATGTCATCCATTGGCATCCGGCTGAAGGTGAATCGGTTCCGGAGCCCTAGGCCGGTGAGACCGTCGTTTTTGCCTCTTTTTTTGACCGAGGTCTTTCTCTTCCATCTTCCGACATTCTCCGCCAGCTTCTTGCCTTCTATGAACTCGAGTTGGTGAATCTGAATCCCAACTCGATCTTGCAAATTTCTATCTTTGTGACTCTATGCGAGTGCTTCCTGGGTGTGGAACCCCATTTGAATCTGTTCAGACATCTATTCCACATCAAACCCCAACCCTCCAAGAGCAAGGTCCAGGTGATTGGGGGGGCCGGTATCCAGCTCAGGAGTGAGATGAAGAGGATTTCTATCAACATTCCCCTGAAGTCTTCTCTCAAAGGCTGGCATAGGGAGTGGTTTTACTACTCAGATCTTGAGCCAAGCCTCCCCCGTTTTATGGGTTTGCCTCCGATGGTTGTGCCCAACTGGTCTTCTGTGCCCAGCTTTGAAGAAATGGGCCAAGTCTATATTTTGATTGACAAGATTGACAAGTTGAAGAGTGCCAGTCTGACTGGTCCATGGGTGGCCAGACATTTCTTGACTCGGCGCATCAGGCCGCTGAAGTTGAGGTGTCACCTCGGCTGGGACTACAAGGGCAGGGACGATCCACCTGGGAGTATCCGACCTCATGGACAAGCACAAGGTGACCAATGACTGCTGGATTATTTTGCCAGTGGGGTGGTCGAGATAGAAGACTTGGAGCGGTTTGTGGCTGCTTACAACCGAAAGAGGCCTTGCCTAGAGGTAAAACATGCTGATGTAGATTTTATTGTCCATCTGTGGTGAATGCCTGCATGCATGTATTCATGATTGCTTCTACAGTGTGTGATATATATCATTGAATTGCTTGCAGTCATGTGTGGAGTTTGATGAAGACTCCCAAACTTTGTCGGCCATGAAGTCGAAGAAGAAGTCGAGAAGTCCTTCTGCTGCCCAGTCCGACTCCAAGAGAGCGACGAAGAGGCCTGTTGAAGACCAGGGCAAGAAGAAAATCAGCAGGCCGAGCGTTACAGCTGGGAACCTGAAGATTAGAGACACCACCAGCGCAGCTCCTAGGCCGCCAAGTCCTAGACCGGGACCAGCGTAGTCAAGCTTATCAACATCGAGCCCAAGAAGAGTGTCGCCGAGTACAAGGTCAAGTCCAGCGCCGCTAGGCTCAGCAACATCAAGCCCAAGGATGGCGCCGCCAAGTACCCTAGCGCCCCAGCCGGCTGCACCTAAAGAGGAGCCGACTAGGACTAAAACGCCACCACCGACTATCGGGCCAGCCAGCCCGACAGCTGGTAGTTCTCCAGTGTCGGCACCAGGAGCCCCCGGGTGGAGGATCAAATTCTCCAAGAGGTATGTGACTTTGAACCTTCTAGAAGTCCTATTCAGCATTGTAGTGTTTTAACACTTAGCTCTTCATGTAGGAAACGAGCCAATATTGATCTTAAGGAGACCACATCAGCTGGTCCTGTCGTCGAGCAGGCCCCAGCCGAACTAGCACCAGCGGGGATATCTGCTGAGCCGGTGACCGTCTCAGTTGCAGAAACTAAGGTCGTCCCGACTGCAGAGCCGCTGACACAAGCTGACCAAGGGGCTAACATTGAAGTTGTCGCTCCAGCCCCTGAGCGTATCCCTGAAGCCCAGCAGCCGCCGAGTTGGGGGCCAGGACCCCATTGCCATCGTTGTCATCGTCGTCATCTTTAGAAGGGCCGGACCTCCCCAGGCTCAAAACTCCTCCCTGCAAGTTCCCCAAGGACGTTTCAGTGGGTGCCCCCGATGGAACCGCAAAGAGTTACGAGCACAATGAAGAGGCAGTGGAGAAGGAGCGTGAGGTTCTGCTTCTTGCCGCAATCGCTGCTTCCGGGGGTCCAGGTATGAATTTGGCCATGCCGAGTGCTTGTCAGTCTTCTTTATATGAGTGTTCTGATGTTTGACTCTGCTGCGCTCTATTTTGCTCCAAGCAGGATATTGTCGACCGCTCGGAGAAGATGAACGAGGTCCTGACCCAGCTTGCCCCCCAGCTCCAGCGATTAGGCCAACTCCAGACCTCAAAGGCCGAATTGGAGCAGTCGAGCCAGGAGAGGGAGACTTGGTTGAGGGGAGCCGTTGGCCAGCTCAGGGATGAGAACTGGGCTCTGGCCAAGAAGATTGGAAGTAAGTCTTCCGTATTTGTCTTCCTGACTAAATCCCATGTATATTTATCCAACTTTGTTGTTTCCCGACTGCCCAGTTGTGTCCTAACTGCAATTTCAGGTTCTTGACCATTCTGATGTGTAGCCCTCGAAGCTGAGGTGAAGACCTGAACAGAGGGGGAAACCAAGCTAAAGGAGACCGAGAGGGCCAATGCTGAGCTTGAGAAAGACAAGGCCGACTTGGAGAGGGCCAAAGCCAAGCTCGAGAGAGAGAAAGTTAAACTAGAGAAGGCCAAAGCCAAATGGGAGGCCGACTACGAAAGTAGGTCTCCGCTCTGATAATGATCTTAACCAATCCATTAGGTGCTCTGTCTGCTGTTTTTCCCTGACAAGTTTACTTGTCGATGAACCTGGGCTGCTGCAAGAGGCAATGCCCAAATCCAGTTTCAAGCTTTTGCAGAGGAGATAAAAGTCGTCAAGGAGTCGCGTGAGATCCTCGCCGAGTCTGCGAAAGGGCTCCTTGACATAATGGACCCTCACTACGTGGGAACTAGCTCTAACACGATCTCCCAGGTGCAGGCATGCCTTAATGAAGCCCTGAGTACCTTGAAAAGGTACTCGGATGAGCGTGTTGTTGTCCGCGTGGCCCAAACCCTAGCGATGACCAAGTCGATCTACCCCCGGGCAGATCTTGAGGCCATCTGCGAGGGATTCACTGAGGAAACAACACCTGAGGAGGCGTTGGAGCTGATAGCCCAGGCGAGGCCAATTGCAGAGGTGATCACCCGAGACCTGGGTATGTAAGAACAGTCTATCATGTAGTCGGTTTATATAAATTTTTGTAAGGACATGTGTAAATATATGTGCAATGCCGCCAAGCTCTATGTTTTTACTTAGTTGTCATTAGTTTTACCCGACTATATAGTCTACACCGAGTTAGTCTATAGGAACTTAATAAAATCATTCACCGCAGAAAAGCTGTACTCGGGCAAACATAACAAAAATCGTTGCATAACTTCATAACTTAAGTAAAACAGGCTCTTATATTATTGACACAGCACATATAATACATGCAGCCCCCGACTCACTACTCGGTTGGAACAAGCGGCGTAGTGAGTCAGAGAAAAACTATACACATGGTGGAATGTAAAACTCAGGTATAGAAAGGACGTAGCTATTCTATATTCCATGAGTTGCTGACGAGGGCACCGTCTTCAGTCTTCAATCGGTAGGCGCCTGGCCATGTAACCTCTGCGATAATGAACGGCCCTTTCCATATTGGGCATAGTTTATGCCTGTCTTTGGTGGTTTGTATTTTTCTCAAGATGAGATCCCCAACCAAAAAGGCGCCGCTACGGACATTGCGATTGTGATAACGACGCAGGCCTTGAAGATACCTTGCCGACTGGATTATTGCGATGTCCCTTGCTTCTTCCAACTAATCTAATTTGACCAATCGGGTATTGTTTGAGATGTCTTCTGAGTAAGCCGAACTCGCGGAGAGCCGAACTCTAACTCGGTTGGTAGCATAGCCTCAGCACCATAGACCAGAAAGAAAGGGGATTGCCCTATTGCCCGACTAATCATGGTTCTTAGAGACCAGAGAACAGATGGGAGTTCTTGTACCCACCGGCCCACGTATGGTTGTAGTCAGTCGAATATCCTTGTCTTGATGCCTTGTAAGACCATGACATTGGCACGCGTCAACCGCCCTTGCTCCACGGGTGTGCCACAGAAGCATAACAGATCTTGATGCCGAAGTCGTCACAGAAATATTAAAATACGCCACCCGTGAACTGAGTACTGTTGTCCGTTATGATGCGGTTAGGAACCCCAAATCGGTATAATATACTCATGATGAAGTCCTTTGCTCTTGCCGCTGTTATGATAGCAACGAGTTTTGCCTCAATCCACTTGGTGAACTTATCCACTGCGATGAACAAGTGTGTGAACCCTCCTGGTGCTTTCTTGAAAGGCCCGACCATGTCATGCCCCTATATTGCAAAGGGCCAAGAGATTGGTATGGTTTGAAGTTCTTGGGCTAGGAGATTTGTTTGTTGTGCATAGAATTGACAACCCTCGCATGTGCGGACAATGTCTTTGGCATCTGTTACTGCTGTTGGCCAGAAAAATCCCTGCCAGTAAGCCTTTCTGACTAACGTTCTGGATGCAGCGTGGTTGCCACATATGCCCGAGTGGATCGATTGTAGGATCTGCTTGCCCTCCTTGGTTGTGATGCAGCGCATGAGGACACCGGATGCACTTCTTCGGTACAGGTCTTCTCCGACTACTAGGAAACTTTTGCTTCAACATTTGACTTGTTCGGCTTGAATGTGATCTTCTGGGAGTTCATCGTCCAGGAGGAATTTGAGAATGGGAGTCCACCAATCTTTGGATATGACCAGTACTTCATCTGTCGCTGGGGTAGGTTCGCCTCCCGACTGCTATGGCACTAGTTTCTTCTTGACTGACGGCTCCATTAGTTGCTCGACAAAGATCCCAGTTGGGACCACTTCTCTCTTGGATCCCATGTTAGCTAGTTTGTCTGTCGCATCATTGTATTGTCGTAGGACATGAGTTATCTCCAGCCCATAGAACTTGTTTTCCAGCTTTCGGACCTCCTGATAGTACGCCACCATGGTATTGTTGAGACATGTCCACTATTTCATGACTTGATTGACCACGAGTTGGGAATCTCCACGCGCAACCAGTCAACAGATGCCTTCTGATATAGCAATGCGGAGCCCGTGGATGAGTGCCTCGTATTCGGCAACATTGTGGGAAGCCAGGAAGTGGATCTATAGAACGTACTTAAGTTTTTCACCGGTGGGTGACGTTAGTACGACGCTAGCCCCGGTGCCACCGATCCTTAGAGAACCGTCGAAGTAAATTGTCCAGTACTCTAGCTTCACTGTTGATGTAGGCGGCTGAACTTCTGTCCACTCGGCCACGAAGTCGGCTAGAGCTTGTGATTTGATTGCTGTCCGTGGCTGAAAGGTGATGTCGAACGCCATCAACTCAAGCACCCATTTAGCTATTCGGCCGGTGGCCTCGCGGTTATGTAGGACGTCCCTGAGTGGATACGATGTGATCACCATGACTTGATGCGATTGGAAATAGTGCACCAGCTTCCAGATAGTGATGAGTAGGCCATAAAGCAGCTTCTGGACCTGCGGATATCTTATTTTGGAGTCGGTAAGGACCTCGCTGACAAAGTAGACTGGCCATTGAACTTTTTGTATATGACCCGGTTCGGATCTCTCAACCACTAGCACCGTGCTGACTACCTGATTTGTTGCCGCCAGATACAACATTAAAGGTTCTTGGGGCATAGGCGATGCTAACACGGGTGGTGATGTGAGAAATTTCTTGAAATCTTCGAAGGCTTGCTGGGCTTTGGGAGTCCATTCAAAATTGTCTTCTTTCTTCAATAGCTTGAAAAAGGGAATGCCCCGTTCGCCTAGTCAGGAGATAAACCGGCTGAGTGCCGCCATGTAGCCTGTCAGCTTCTGGACGTCCTTCTAGCTAGTCGGGGGTGCCATGTTCATGATTGCATTGACTTTCTCCGGGTTGGCCTCGATGCCATGATGTGATACAATGAAGCCGAGTAGCTTGCCAGATGGCACACCGAAGGCGCACTTTTCCGGGTTCAACTTCATCTTGAATCTTCGAAGATTTTGGAAGGTTTCTTCTAGGTCAGCGATGAGGTGTTCTTTGGACTTGGTCTTGATCACCACATCATTGACATAGGCATCCACGTTGCGTTCGATCTGAGTGTGTAGACACCGCTGAATTGCTCGTTGATACGTTGCTCCAGCGTTTTTCAAAACGAACGGCATGGTGATGTTGCAGTCTGTGCCAAACGGCGTGATGAAAGATGTCTTTAGGCACTCCTCCTCCTTCAGGCTGATTTGGTGGTATCCCAAGTAACAGTTGAGAAAACTAAGAAGGTCACACCCCGTGGTTGAATCCACCACCTGATCTATTCTCGGTAGACAAAATGGATCCTTGGGGCACGCTTTGTTTAGATCGGTGTAGTCGATGCACATGCACCATTTACCATTTTTCTTCCGGACCAGAACTAGGTTTGCCAGCCAGTCTGGGTGGTAGACCTCTTTGATGAACCTAGCTGCGAGGAGCTTGGTTATCTCCTCCCGAATAGCATCTTTGTGGTCCTGTGCGAAGCGCCGTAGCCGTTGTTTGACTGGCTTGACGTCTGTCTTGACATTGAGGGCGTGCTCGATCACCTCCCGTGGTATGCCCGGCATGTCAAACGGCTTCCATGCGAAGATATCTCTATTGGCTTGGAGGAAGGTGATGAGCGCGTCTTCCTATTTGGGGTCGAAAGGGTCCAAGGGGATCTTCTTCGTGTCAGAGTCCACTGAAATTCCCGACTTCGCTGCTTTTTTCGCCGGAACCTGGTCATCCTCGACTTCAATTGCGTCCGACTGCCACCTCTTGCGATTGAGCCAACTCGCAGCTCTCCTTGTCGTAGGGGAAGGCTTGCTTGACATCGCTGCGGAGGGAGAGGACCCCGGCTGGCCCGGGCATCTTGAGCACCATGTAGGTATAGTGCGGTATCGCCATGAATTTGGCGAGTGCCGGTCTCCGAGTATCGTGTGCTACGCGGTCTCGAAGTTGGCGACCTCGAAGTAGATGTTTTCTGTACGGAAGTTATCCCGCGTGCCGAAGGTAACTAGCAAAGTTATCTGTCTGAGGAGGGTTGAAGATAGGCTGGGAATTATCCCATGGAAGGGCGCCGTACTCGGCCGCAGATCTAAATGAGGGATCTTCATCTCATCCAGCGCAAATACTGGGTGGCGTCTGCTGTAGAGACCGTGTTGACGTCGCATGCTGTTAGCTTCTGCTTTTGCTTGGACTCGTATGCAAATGGCCCTCTGAATATATGGTTGAGCTCGGCCTAGGGATCTTGATAATCGTCAGCCAGGCCTGAGTCTGGCTTGTCCTTGTCCTTGTCAGTGCCAGATGATGAAGTCTACTCGGAGGCAAACTTTTTGAGCATGAAGCAGTCCTTGGCCGCGTGTTTACCCTTGGGGTGGAAGGGGCAAGGCCCGTTCATAACCTTCTGGTACTCGTTGTTCCTTGGGGGTCACGACTGGGTCTGCTCCACATTGGCTACCTCGTTGTCTGACTTCCACTTGCGGCTGCCGGGTTTGTTCTATGATGGCTCATTGTCGGTTTTGGCCTTTTGGTCCTTCTGCCAGGGCTCTTTCTTCTCGTCGAGGGCTTCTGTGACCACCTCGGCTGAGTCGGCGTATTTATTCGCCATGTCGAAGAGGGCCCTGACAGAGGTTGGAGGCTTCCGAGTAAATTTGGCGATGAACGGGGGTGTCTTTAACTTCCTTGTGGAAGGCGGCGATGACAACCTCATCCTTGATCATGGGGATCGAATTGTTCTTCTTGGAGAACCTTTTGATGAACTCATGGAGAGACTTGTTCTTCCTCTGGTACAGCTGATAGAGATTGTGCTCGGAAGACGGCCGCTCGTAAGTCCCCTAGAAGTGGGCTATAAAGCATTCTCGAAGTTCCCCCCAGGAGCCGATTGATCGCCTTGGGACCCCTGTTAGCCATGTCCTTGCTGACTCGGCTACGGCGACCGGGAGGTAGTTAGCCATGGCTTTGTGGTCACCTCCAGTAGCTCGACTCGCCAGAGTATGTACGGTGAGCCAAGACTCAGGGTTAGTCTTGCCGTCGTATTTTTTGATTCCTGTAGGCTTGAAGCCCGATAGCCAGTCGACGTCTTGTAGCTCCGGGGTGAAGGCTGGTACACCTTCATCTTCATGAGCGCTCCGGCTCCGAGCACGACGGTTAAACTGCTCGTGGGGAGGCCGAAACACTCGTACTTGTCCTCCAGTCGGCGTCGATCGTCGTCTTTGCGTTGATGGCGTCGAGCATTGATGTCTTGGCGGAGATCGCATTGTACGCGGACTCGAAGGTCTTGGTTGAACCGGCGATCATTCTGGGGACGCCGCTGATTATTATTGTTTGTGTTGCCAAGATATGTCTGCCTTGAGTCCGCGTGCGGCTGACTTGAGCCTGCCGCCTGGCGTCGTGCTGATGCGGACGAGACTGCCACCCGGTGTCGTGCTGCTGCGGACGAGAACCCAACCGGTTGGTCGGTACAAGTGTATCACCCGACTGCTGGTGCTGTTGACAGACAGCAGCCGCTATCATCGCCTTGATCTTGGTGATAGTTAGGGTGGCCTGGTGATCAGGCCCGAGCTGGAGTGTGACCAGAAGGGTTGCAGCAGCCACGACGTTCTGCTGAGGCATGACAAACACATCGTGGTCGCTGACTCTAGTTTGGAGGATCTGTTGCTGAGCGGTTCGCCCAGCCCTGCGTAGCCCATCGTTGCGAGGCACGCGCTCGGCCTCCTGTTGTCGTAGTCAGTGGGCCTCCTCTTCTTGCTCCTGTTGCACTCGGTGCACCTCCGGCGGAGGGGTTGATGCCATGAAGATTTCTCGGGGCAGAAGGAAACTCGCTAGACTGGTGTCCGAACTAGCGTTCGAACCGTTGTCCAACTTGGAGTCAGAATTCGAGTAGTTGATCAGAGTAAGGATGACTCCGACCTCCCTAGATCCAATTTGGAGCGGCTCTGAGCCATGTCCAAAATGAACCATAGGGGATCGGGTATGCCGCGTGGGATGTATATCCGTGGCGCTGCTAAGTCTGCACGGGAGATTGACGATCTCCCCCCTCCCTAGCCCGACCCGGGCTAGCTCGATGCCTAGCGCGAGTTGGACGCTGAAGGAGAGAGTTGCCCCGAGATCCGGGCAGGTGGTAGATCGCCGTAGCAAGTGGACGAGGGTGATTGCAGCGTCTTGTGGGCCGACTAGCGCGGAGTCGACTGGTTCCTCAGCCGGTTGGATCAGGTCTGCGTCAGCTAAGGTGAGATTGCCGATCTGGTCGGCGACGAAGTCAAGACTTCCGAAAGATATTGTGTCTCCAGGGGAGAATTTGCCGCTGTCGACTCCGGTTGCTAGATCCATCGAGCTTGTAGATGTAGATCTTGCTGAAGCCCCTACCTAGCGTGCCAACTGTCGATGTTTTACACCAGCAATATGATTATAGGGCTACTCAGCAGATCAAAACTTGGTGGATTGCAAAGGAACATGGGGAGGTTTATACTGGTTTAGGCTCTCGATGTGAGGTAATACCCTACGTCCAGTTGTGGTGTATTCCTTTGAGGATATATGATTCTGATGAACCTCTGTATGCCCTCAGGGGGCACCCTGCCTCCCCTTATATACTAGGGGACAGGGGTACAAGGTAGGAGTCCTAGCCAGATTACAACCAAGGGATCTCCTCTTAGAGATATAACCTACCCGACTAAGATTGTATATTCCTTATCGTACAAGGCAAAGTCTATCGGGCTCTATCATATCTCTAATTACAAGGCTAGGCCGACCCTCTGTCCGAGTGGTCCACATGCTTGTGATGAGGTACCCAGGGTCCATGGCCTCCACACGTTATGGTCGCCGACTTAGGTCTGGAGGACATCTTGTTGAGCTGTCCGCCCAGCCTTTTGCAGATCATTGTTGCGGGCATCGTGCTTGGCCTATAAGCGTCTTGTGTCTTCCTCCTGTTGTTCTCGTAGTCGGCATGCCTCCTAAGTGGGAGTTGAACCCTTGGATATCATAAAGACTTCACGTGGTGAAGAGAAGCTTGCCGAACTACTGTCTGACTTAGAGTCGGAGTCCGATTGAGAGTCAGAGTCAGAATAGTTGAGGGGGATAATAACAACCCCAACCTCCCTAGATCCAATCTCGAGCGGCTCTGAGCCGTATCCGAGTTGAATTCCATGGGATCGGGTTTGCCATGTCAGATGCTGATTGAAGTTATTTGTGGTGTTGCAGTGTTCGAATGGGAGATTGACAATCTCCTCCTCTCTTAGCCCGATCTCGGCCGGCTCAAAACCGAGTATAAGTTGAACACCAAAAGAAAGAGTTGTCCCTAGACACGAGCATATTGGAGATCGCCGCAGCATGTCACCAAAGATCACTGCAGTGTTACGTAGGCCGACCGGTGCGGAGTCGCTTGATCCCTGGCTGATCGGATCGAATCCGAGTCGGATAGGGTAAGATTGCCGAATTCGTCGGCGACGAAGTCGAGGCTCCCAAAGGTGATTGTTTGTCCGGGGAAGAAGTTGTTGCCATCAACTCCGGTGAGTGGATCCATTAGGCTTGTTGAAGAAAATCTCGCCAATGCCCTACCTGGTGATGGCAAAGGGGTGCCCGATCTTCCGTTAGGTAAGTATAACTCTCGATTTAGTGGAGAATTGACACTCACGATTCGGCTTCTGATCACCAAGATCCGAACCCTGCAATCGGAGCACCACGTCTCCTCTTGTTATCAACCGTGCGCTGCCCGGTTGACCTCGCCATGAAGGCTAATCCCTGCATGTGAATCGAAGAACACAAGCAAGAAAAAGAAAGATTGCAACTCAACTTGCAGATGAATGATTATACTCTCAAAGTTGGGGTCTCACAAACCGATAAACAGCAAAACTGTTGAAAGACAGAATAATCTAAGCAAAACCCAACTCTAAACGATGACGGCTACTGAATATATATATGAGTTGGGATGTCCTAGGGTTAACCCTAGGGTGCACACCCCTTGGGCTTAGCCCATGACACAATTACAAGGCCCAAGACCCAAAATAGACTCGGACTGAAAGAGATACATGTTTTGTTTTGATGATTTCGGACAGCTCAGGAGGAATTTTGATGTGGGACCAAAACCATCTGAAAGTAGACTCCATAAGCTTTCCAACAAGTACTCATGGGCCCTGAGAGTCCTTCTGGATCAGTGGCTAGGTCCGTTTGAATTTGATACTATCAGGAGGCCCAAATCCAAATCCAAAACGTGCAGAACTTCATCTCTTGCCTTCTATGGACCAAAAGTGATGTGGTGATGTAGGAGTAGACTTGGGTAAGGTCTTGGTTTGGTCCCCAATCAATTTCTTTGATCATCCATGCATTACTTGCGCTCGGTCTCATTCCCTTCACCCAAGCAAGTATCTCTGCAAACGAGAACACACAAAACTCATGGTGCAATAACGCCTGTTCAAATATATAACACGTAAATCTTACGTAGAAAGCATGCACCTTTGGTTGATGAGCACATAAGGTAGCTATGGTCATATCTGAGCAAGTGATGTCCTTAGCACCTGGCGCGCCAACTGTTGATGTTTTATATCGACAATAAATATATAGGGCCAGTCGTGAGACCTAAACTTGATGGATTGCAAAGGAACACAAAACAATTTATACTGGTTCAGGCCCTTGAGATGAGGTAATACCCTACGTCCAGTTGTGGTGTTTTGCCTTTGAGGTTTCTCTAGTGAGATTTTCGCTATGCCCTCAGGGGGTGCCTTGCCTCCCCTTATATACCGGGGGACAGGGTTACAGAGTAGGAATCCCATTCGGATTCCGACCAAGGGATTTCCTTCTAGGAATACAACATGCCCGACTAGGACTCTATCCGTTCCTTGTCGTACAAGGTTATGTGTGCCAAGTCCTATTGTATCCCTAATTACAAGGTTAGGCCAATCCTCTGTCCAAGTGGCCCAAAAGCTTCTCATGAGGTACCCGGGGCCCATGGCCTCAACAATGGGAACATGAGGAAGACGAGCGCCACCAACTGGAGGATGAGAACGAGTGCTTCGGCCTCCACCATGAGCGGTTTCATCACCGCAGTCAGAGTCGGAGCCCTCACTTGGACGACAGGGTACCAGCGTTCACCCACGAGCAGATGGGAAATTTTTCGTAGATATCCGTAGACTATTTATTTGCCTGATTCCGAGTCCGTATGAGAAAGTTACGACTATTTCAAGGAAGGTCCTCCGTATCAGTGTTTTGGTGGAGGCTGATTTGGGATCAGGTAGTGAAATTGGGAATGATATGGTAGCGGTGGCTGCTGGGGAGGTGGATGGAGATGTAGGGTGATCAAAGGATGTGATATATGACACTAAAACAAAACACACAATGACCAACACTAGAACAAGATAGTTAGTAGATGGAAAACAAAGACAATGGTGGTGCTGCCTAGGGTTTGTGGGGGTGCGGCGGATGGATCATGAACTGGACTCAAACACAATCTAAGCCAGCAACCGAACTCGACCTAGGACACTAACTCAACACTACAGACTCTGAAACAAAATTATGCAAAAGGCTAAACGTGGTTGTAGGATAGGGAAACCTACAACTACCAATTTTTTGGCTTTTTTGGACTCTAGGTATAGGAAACAAAGATTGAAAAAGGACGGAAGAGATGATACCTAACGGGCAACCTTCACTCTGATACCACTTGATGGCAACGGGGTGCCCGATCTTCCGTTAGGTAAGGATAGCTCTCGATTTGGTGGAGAATTGACACTCACGATCCGGCTTCTGATCACCAAGACCTGAACCCTACAATCGCAGCACCACATCTCCTCTTCTTATCAACCGTGCGCTGCCCGGTTGACCTCACCACGAAGGCTAATCCCTGCATGCAAATTGAAGAACACAAGCAAGAACAAGGAAGATTGCAACTCAACTTGCAGATGAATGATTATACTCTTGAAGTTGGGGTCTCACAAACCGATAAACGGTAAAACTGTTCAAAGACAGAATAATCTAAGCAAAACCCAACTCTAAACGACGATGGCTACTGAATATATATATGAGTTGGGACGTCCTAGGGTTAACCCTAGGGTGCACACCCCTTGGGCCTAGCCCACAACACAATTACAAGGCCCAAGGCCCAAAATAGACTCGGACTGGAAGTGATACGTGTATTCCTTCAATGATTTCGGACAGCTTAGGAGGAATTTTGACATGGGACCAAAACTTTCTAAAATTAGACTCCATAAGCTTTCCAACAAGTACTCATGGGCCCTGAGAGTCCTTCTGGATCAGTGGCTAGGTCCATTTGAAATTGATGCTATTAACAGGCCCGAATCCGAATCCAAAACATGCAGAACTTCATCTCTTGCCTTTTATGGACCAAAATTGACGTGGTGATGTAGGAGTAGACTTGAGTAAGGTCTTGGTTTAGTCCCCAATCAATTTCTTTGATCATCCATGTGTTACTTGCGCTCGGTCTCTTTTCCTTCACCCAAGCAAGTATCTCTACAAACGAGAACACACAAAACTCATGGTGCAGTAACGCCTGTTCAAATATATAACACGTAAATCTTACGTAAAAAGCATGCACCTTTGGTTGATGAGTACATAAGGTAGCTATGGTCATATCCGAGCTAGTGATGTCCTCATCACCTGGCGCGCCAACTGTCGATGTTTTATATCAGCAATAAATATATAGGGCCACTCATGAGACCTAAACTTGATGGATTGCAAAGGAACACGAAACAATTTATACTGGTTCAGGCCTTCGAGATGAGGTAATACCCTACATCCAGTTGTGGTGTATTGCCTTTGAGGTTTCTCTGGTGAGATTTTCGCTATGCCCTCAGGGGGCACCCTGCCTCCCCTTATATACCGGGGGACAGGGTTACAGAGTAGGAATCCCAATCGGTCTCCGACCAAGGGATTTCCTTCTAGGAATACAACGTACCCGACTAGGACTATATCCTTTCCTTGTCGTACAAGGTTTTGTGTGCCAAGTCCTATTGTATCCCTAATTACAACGCTAGGCCTATCCTCTGTCCGAGTGGACCAAATGCTTCTCATGAGGTACCCGGGGCCCATGGCCTCGACAACGGGAACATGAGGAAGACGAGCGCCACCAACTGGAGGATGAGAACGAGCGCTTCAGTCTCCACCATGAGCGGTTTCATCGCCACAGTTGGAGTCGGAGCCCTCACTTGGACGACGGAGTACCGGCATTCACCCACAAGCTACAACAAGTCGACTGGCCATTGTTGACACCGAAAATCACCGATCAGTGCTGAAGATGAGTTGATGATCTAGTTCGGTGCACTAGACACGCAAAGGCCTGGGAGATCTGGTTAGCTCTAGTGTAGGTCCTAAATTTGAGGTTCGTGGCCGTTCCAGTCAATTTGACCCCGCAATTGACAAGGAGATAGAAAATATTAGATCAGTGATCCAATCGGCCAACAAGCCGATACAGACTCCTTCCAGTCGATTGCCAATGGCACTTGTGTATCAGCTAGGAAACCGATAACGATATAAATAAATAAATCAGCCACTACCAATAGAACATGTGCATCGGCTGGAAAGCCGATGATAGTGTAGATAATCAAAATAATAATCAAGACAATGCAGTCGGCTTTATCTAGTAAAAGATAACTTATCGGCTATACATCTCGATAAGACGCTTGCATAAAATCTATCAACCTAGCAGGCATAACTTATCGCAGGTAGTTTAGTAGGTCAAACCTAACTGACGCAACACAAACTGATGATAAATTATCCCCAGAAAGCCGATAAAATCTATGCACACGTGATGTGATATATCCACCCGGCCTAAGAGATCAAACTTAACTGATGCAGCCGTAGACAGAATAGATACACCGTGGTAAGCCGACTACCGTAGATCAGCTAGAATATCGGACCTAACCGAGGAAGTTCTAGCCGATAAGGTAGTCGGGGTAACGAGATTTACCCTCTCGCAGGAGTTCGGACCTAACCGATGCAGCCCGGCTCGAGAAGCAAGAACCCATCGAAAAGGGTGGCGATGCGCTGAATTTGTATTGATCTGTGTGATGATTTACATGGTCCCCGGGCATACGTATTTATACCCCGAGTTGATACAGTCCTGATCGGATACGAAATAGGAGTTTCCTAACTATAAAAGGAAAATTAACAAGCCCTGATCGGACACGAGATCAGGTTTTCCTAACAATCATTAAAGCTACCTAATTTATAGATAAAATAGTTAACTGCCATGCTGTGGTCTTCACGATTCCTTGCTGAATTTGGCTTCTTCTAGATTAGCTTCCATCGGCTGATATAGCCTCTTTCCTTAACCGAACATGATAACGAACCGTACCAAATTTTGGTGTTAACAACCATCTAGCTTCAAGCCGACTGGAATTGAAAAATATGATGGGAAGACCAATCCTGAGTCCTGGCTCATAGTTTACACTGTGGCAATCCGCGCAGCCGGAGGTGACCACAAAGCCATGGCTAACTACCTCCCGGTCGCCCTAGCCGACTCAGCAAGGACATGGCTAACAAGACTTCCCAGGCGGTCAATCGGCTCCTGGGGAAAACTTCGAGAATGCTTCATCGCAAATTTCCAAGGAACATATGAGAGGCCTTCTTCCGAGTACGACTTATATCAGTGCCATCAAAGGAAGAGTGAGTCTCTGCGCGATTTTATCATGAGATATTTTGAGAAGAGGAACTCAATCCCAAAGATCAAGGATGAGGTCGTCATCGCCGCCTTCCACAATGGAGTTAAGGACGCCCCGTTCGTTGCCAAGTTCACTCGGAAGCCTCCGACTTCTATCAAAACTCTATTTGATATGGCCAACAAATACGCTATAATTTGGCCGATGCGGTCACTGAGGCCCTGGACGACAAGAAGGAGCCCCGACAGAAGGACAAGAAAGAAACAGATGATGTAGCCCCGACTAAGTTTAGTAACCGCAAGCGTAAGTCGGACAACGGCGTGGCAGCCGTGGAGCGCAATCGGCCGCAAACCTCAAGGATGGACGACTACCAAAAATTCATGAACGGGCCATGCCCTTTCCACCCAAAGGGGCAGCACGCGGCTAAGAACTGCTTCATGCTCAAGAAGTTTGCTTCAGAGAAAACATTAGCGTCTGGCGATGCCAAAGACAAGGACAAGCCAGATTCGGGCCCAGCTAGTGATTATCAAGATCCCCAAGCTGAGCTCAATCACATCTTCTAAGGGTTGTTAGCATATGACTCCAAGAGAAAACAGAAGCTAACAGCTCGAGAAGTCAACTCGGTCTCAACAGACGCCCCCAATATCTGCGCTAGTCGGAGATGGCAATCACATTCGACCGTGCAGATCACCCCGACCGAGTCACGCATCCAGGGCGTTATCCACTCGTCCTAGATCCGGTCATTAGGAGTATCAAGCTAAGGAAGGTTCTCATCGATGGAGGGAGTGCTCTCAATGTATTGTTCACCAAAACGCTCAATGAGATGAAGATCCCTCAATCTGTGCTACAGCCGAGTACTGCTCCCTTCCACGGGGTAATCCCCGGACTCTCTTCCACTCCACTCGAACTGATCACTCTGCCAGTTACTTTTGGCACGCAAGAGAATTTCTGTACTGAGAACATCTGCTTCAAGGTTGCTGACTTCGATACCATGTATCACGCCATACTCGGACGACCAGCACTAGCCAAGTTCATGGCGGTGCCCCATTACACATATATGGTGCTCAAGATACCAGGACCAGCAGGAGTACTTTCCTTGCACAGAGATGTTAAGGAAGCCTTCGCCTACGACAAGAAGAGCTACGAGTTGGCCCAATCTCAAGAGGTAGCAGTCGGACAAAACAATATCTGACGAGCTGCAACACCAGCAATCGAGGATGATCAAGTTCTGGTAAGAAAAGCAGCAAAGTCACAAAATTCGGTAGATTCAGAGACAAAGAAGATCCCCCTGGACCCTTCCGATCCCACCAAGACTGCGCTTGTCGGAACCGGACTCAACCCCAAATAGGAAGACGCGCTCATCACCTTCCTCCGGGCGAACAGGGATATATTTGCTTCGAAACCTTCCGACATGCCTGGTGTACCAAGGGAGGTGATCGAGCATTCCCTCAACATCAAGCTGGACGCCAAACTAGTCAAACAACTACTACGGCGCTTCGCTCAAGACCACAAAGATGCTATTCGGGAGGAGATAACCAAACTCCTTGCAGCCGGGTTCATCAAAGAGGTCTATCACCCGGATTGGCTAGCAAACCTAGTCCTGGTCTGGAAGAAGAACGGTAAATGGTGTATGTGCGTCGACTATGCCGACTTAAACAAGGCGTGCCCCAAAGATCCATTTGGTCTACCCAGGATAGATTAGGTGGTCGACTCCACGGCGGGGTGCGAGTTGCTCAGTTTTCTCGACTGTTACTCGGGATATCATCAAATTAGCCTAAAGGAAGAGGACTGCCTAAAGACTTCTTTTATCATGCCATTCGGTGCATACTGCTATGTCACTATGTCATTCGGGTTGAAAAACGCTGGTGCAACATATCCACATGCCATCCAGCGGTGTCTTCACACTCAACTCGGGTGCAATGTGGAGGCATATGTCGATGACATGGTAATCAAGACCAAAGTCAAGGAAGACCTCATCGCTGACTTAGAAGAAACTTTTCAAAGCCTTCGAAGATTCAAGAGGAAGTTGAACCCGAAGAAGTGTGTCTTCGGGGTACGTTCGGGAAAATTACTCGGCTTCATCATGTCACAGCGAGGTGTCAAGGCTAATCCAGAGAAAGTCAATGCTATCATGAACATGGCACCCCTGACTAGTTAGAAGGACGTACAGAATCTGACTGGCTACATGGCGTCACTTAGCCAATTCATTTCCTAACTAGGCGAACGGGGCATGCCCTTGTTCAAATTACTGAAGAAAGTCGACAATTTCCAATGGACGCCAGATGCCTAGCAAGCCTTCGAAGACTTCAAGAAGTTCCTCACATCACCACCCGTGTTGGCATCAACTATGCCCCAAGAACCACTCATGATGTATCTGGCGGCAATCTCTCTGGTAGTCAGCACGATGTTGGTCGTAGAGTGGGTCGAGACTAGGCACATACAAAGAGTACAGAGGCCAGTCTACTTTGTTAGTGAAGTCCTAGCCAACTCCAAGATAAGATATCCCCAAGTCTAGAAGCTGCTCTACGGTTTACTCATAACTATCTGGAAGTTGGTGCACTATTTTCAGTCGCATCAAGTCACAATTGTCGTATCGTATCCCCTCGGGGATGTCCTGCACAATCGTGAGGCCACTGGCAGAATTGCTAAATGGGCGCTCGAGCTAATGGCGTTTGACATTGTCTTTAAACATCGGATAGCAATCAAGTCACAAGCACTTGACAACTTCGTGGCCGAATGGACAGAGGTTCAAATGGCTACACCAACAGACAAGCTTGAATGCTGGACGATGTACTTCGACGGTTCTCTGTGGATTGGCGGAGCAGGGGCTGGCGTCATCTTGACGTCACCCACCAGAGAAAAATTGAAATACGTCCTTCAGATACACTTTCCAGCATCCCACCACATCGCCAAGTACGAGGCACTCATCCATGGGCTCTGTATTGCCACATCACTCAGCATCCACCCACTAGTAGTACGTGGGGATTCTCAACTCGTGGTGAACCAGTCATGAAAAACTAGACGTGTCTGGACGACAACATGGCGGCTTACTGTCAGGAGGTACGTAAGCTGGAAAACAAGTTTGACGGGCTAGAGATTACACATGTGCTGCGCCAATACAGCGAAGCTACAGATGAGTTAGACAATATGGGATTCAAATGAGAAGTGGTCCCGACTGGAATCTTTGTCAAACAACTGTTGGAGCCATCAGTCAAGAAAAAAATCAGTATTCGAGCAGTCAGGGGCTGAACTTACCCCGGCAACAAATGAAGTACTAATCATCTCTCAAGATTTGCAGACTCCAATCATCAGGTTCCTCCTGGAAGACGAGCTTCTAGCAGATCGCAATGAGGCCGAGCAGATCAAACGTCGAAGCAAAAGTTTCCTTATAGTCGGTGAAGACCTTTATTGTAGAAGCGCATCCGGAGTCCTCATGTGCTGCGTCACACCTGAGGAGGGCAAGCAGATACTACAGTCCATCCACTCGGGCATTTGTGGCAACCACGCTGCATCAAGGACGTTAGTCAGAAAGGCTTATAGACAAGATTTCTTCTGGCCGAGTACAGTTACAGACGCTAAAGACATAGTTCAGACTGTGAGGGATGCTAGTTCTTTGCCCGGTAAACAAATCTTCCAGCCCAAGAACTACAAACAATTCCAATCTCTTGGCCCTTTGCAGTTTGGGGGCTTGACATGGTCGGGCCGTTCAAAAGAGCACCAGGTGGGTTAAAACACTTGTTTGTCATAGTGGACAAATTCACAAAGTGAATCGAGGCAAAACCCATTGCTACCATAACAACGGCAAGGGCAAAGGACTTCATCATGAGTATTATATATCAATTTGAAGTTCCCAACCGCATTATAACAGACAACGACACTCAGTTCACTAGCGGCGTTTTTCAAGATTTATGTGACGACTTCGGCATCAAGATTTGTTATGCTTCTATGGCACACCCATGAAGCAATGGGCAAATTGAGCGTGCCAATGGCATGGTCTTACAAGTTATCAAGACTAGGGTTTTCGACCAACTACAACCATATGCAGGGTAGTGGGTGCAAAAGCTTCCATCTGTTCTCTGGTCTTTAAGAACCATGGTTAGTCGAGCAACAGGGCCCACTCAGATGCAAAATCAAATGAAGACCGACTGGTCCAACTAGATAGTTGGAGGAAGTAAGGGACATCGCAACCATCTAGTCGGCAAGGTATTTTCAAGGGCTGCATCATTATCACAATTGGAATGTTCATGACCGCGCCTTTTCGGTGGGAGATCTTGTTTTGAGAAAAATCCAAACCACCAAAGACAGGCATAAATTATCTCCCTTTTGGGAGGGGCCGTTCATTGTTGCTGAGGTGACCCCTCCGGGCGCCTACCGACTAAAGACAGAAGATGGCGTCCTAATCAACAACTCATGGAGCATAGAGCAGCTACGTCCTTTTCTATACCTCAGTTTTTTACTCTTTTTGTACACATAAAGTTAGTTACTCTGACTCAACCGAGTAGTGAGTCGGGGGCTACATTTTAATACATGCCTTTGTCATTTATAAAATTTGAGCTTGTTTTATCTAAAGCATGAAGCTTTACAACAACTCCGTTAAGTTTTCCCGAGAATAGTCCTAAGAAGTCAACAATTTTTATTAAGTTAATCTCAATTCACATGGTGTAAACTATCGGGTCAGGTAAAGCTAATGATGGCTTAGAAGCAGCAAGTACTTGGCAAGATTTAACGACAAACAACAAAAATCTGTGGAGCTTCCTCAAGGCGTCCTGATACTTGAGCAATTGAGCTAGAGCTAGATCCGGCCTGGTGCGGCTGCATGATATCAAGCAAGGCCTTCGTGGACTCAACAAGGATCTGCCGCGATGCCTTTATGACCTTTATCTCCTCTGCAAAGGCACCAAATTGGATCTGCGAGTTGGCCTTGAAGGCTGTTTAGACATAGATAGGAACATCAGCAAACCAAGACGCCTAACTGGGTTGAGCATGCAGTCGGACGAGTGACTTACTCGCATAGTCGGTGTCCACTTTCGACTTTCCCTTCTCGAGCTCTTTCAATTCCTTTTTCAGGCGATCGATCTCCTAGGACTGGGCATTGATATTTGACTCGAAGGCTATAGCAAGAAGACATTCAAGACTCAATAATGCTAGAAGATTACTAAAGTGCACTCGGGCAAAAAGGAATCTTACTTCTGATTGTCCCAGCATGAGTCTGGTTTTCATCCCTGAGCTTGTCCACCGACCCCCTTAGCCACTCCTCCCTCTCCTTGCTAGATCTCTCCAGGTTTTCCTTGGCAGTCCGACTGTTGGAGTTGATAAGCTGAGGGGCGAGTTCGGTTAGGACTTTGCCCATCTTCTCTGACCGCTCGACCACCTTCTGCTAAAGAAGTATCAAGTTAAGCAAAACAAACGACAAGGATGTGAAATTCTGAGGAATTCCCAATCAGCAAACACAACAAGATCGACTATGTACCTTGATCCCCTTTGACGCGGCAATGGTGGCGTACATCAAGTTGACTCTTTCTCTCTGGGCCGCTTGCTCATCATCCTCGAAGCTTTCTGCTTCCCCCTCTGGAGTAACCCAATAAAATGTACAGGGAAAGTTCTATGGGGGAGCTTCAAGTCTGGGGAGATCACCCTCATCAGAAGATGATGATGGCAACGAGGTGCCCGATCTCCCGTTAGGTAAGGATAACTCTCGATTTGGTGGAGAATTGACACTCACGATCCGGCTTCTGATCACCAAGACCCGAACCCTGCAATCGTAGCACCACGTCTCCTCTTGTTATCAACCGTGCGCTGCCCGGTTGACCTCGCCATGAAGGCTAATCCTTGCATGCAAATCGAAGAACACAAGCAAGAACAAGGAAGATTGCAAACCAACTTGCAGATGAATGATGTTGTCAGGAGGCCTGAATCCGAATCCAAAACATGTAGAACTTTATCTCTTGCTTTCTATGGACAAAAAAGTGACATGGTGATGTAGGAGTAGACTTGGGTAATGTCTCGGTTTGGTCCCAATCAACTTCTTTGATCATCCATGCGTTCCTTGCGCTCGGTCTCTTTCCCTTCACCCAAGCAAGTATCTCTGCAAACAAGAACACACAAAATGCATGGTTGATGAATACATAAGGTAGCTAGGGTCATTTTTGAGCTAGTGATGTCCTCATCAGATGACGACAGCGGAGGCGATAGAATCCTAGGCCTTGGCCCGATTGGTGGCATGGCCTCCTAGGGAGCTCAAGGACTGGGGTTCGACCGCGACGTCCCGACTTGGCAATAATTTTGGCTCAGCTAGTGGGATCACCCCAGCTTTAGGGGCTGGGATGACCTCTGGCTCGGTCTGTGGTACTTCTAGTTCAGGTTCAGTCGGGACGGGTTCTGCCACGGGGGTTGGTGGTGCTACACCCTTGGGGCCAGCGTCACTTGGCTTCCTATAGAAATTATACAACATTCAAGATATTGCAAGATTCCCCAGATTCTATTCAAGATCGAGGATTTTCATACCACTTGGAAGTTTTAAATTTCTACCCCGGTGCGCTGGGGGCAGAGGAAGTCGGCGAGGGGCTAGATAGCCTGCTCAGCGGTGGAGAACTACCGACTGTCGGGCTTATCGGTGTGGCAGTTGGTAGAGGCGAGCTTGGCCTAGTCAGTGTTGTGCCTGATGCGGCCGACTGGGGGTAGTGGTGCTTGGCAGTGCTGTCCTGGAGCTAGGAGGCCTGGGGGTAGTTCTGCTGGTGTCCATGATTTTCTGGCTGCCTGGTGCCTTACTTGGCATGTCTTTTTGCATGGCCTAGTCCATTGCTGGTCTTTTCCTAGCCCTCTTGGGGCTGTGGAGGCCATGGGCCCTGGGTACCTCATGAGCAGCATTAAAGCCGCTCAGACAGAGGATGGGCCTAACCATATGATCAGGGATGCAACAAGACTCGATGAATATTACCTTGTACAATAAGGAAAGGAAATAATCCTAGTCGGGTACATTGTATCTCTAAAAGGAAATCCCTTGGTTAGAGTCTGACTGGGATTCCTACCCTGTAACCTAGCCTCCTCGGTATATAAGGGGAGGCAGGGAGCACCCTGAGGGCAGAAGAAGAACAACACCATACAATCTCACTAGAGAAACCTCAAAGGCAATACACAACAACTGGAAGTAGGGTATTACCTCACCTTGAGGGCCTAAACTAGGATAAATTGTTTCATGTTCCTTTGCAATCCATCAAGTTTAGGTCTCACGAGTAGCCCCATATTCTTATTGCCGATATAAAACATCGACAATTGGTGCACCAGAGAGGGGCATCGGTGAGATCATCTTCGACAAGCCTGATGGATCCAATCACCAGAGTCGACGGTGTCAAGTTCTTCCCCGGGCAGACGATTATCTTTGGGAGTCTCGACTTTGTCGCTGACAAATTCGACAACCTCACCATGACTTGGACTTTATCTGACAACCGGGAACCAAGCCGACTCCACGCTAGTCGGCCTACTCAATGCTGCAGCAATCTTCAACAATATGCTATGGCAATCCCCAAGACGCTCGGGTCCAGGGACAACTCTTTCTTTCGGTGTTCAACTCGGACTCGGTCTTGAGCTAGCTGAGATCGGGCTAAGAAAGGAGGAGATCGTCAATCTCCCATTCATACTCGGCAATGCCACAGATGATTTTAATCAGCATCTAATGCGGCAGACCTGATCCCCTAGAGTTCAACTCGAATACGGCCTAGAGCCGCTTGAGATTGGATCTAGGGAGGATGGAGTCATCATTACCCCCCTCAACTATTCTGATTTTGACTCCTAGTCAGACAGTAGCTCGGCAAGCTTTTCTCCACCACGAGAAGTCTTCATGGCGTCCAAGGGCTCAACTCCCACTCAAGATGCACGCCGGCTACACGATAATCAAAAGGAGGAGGCTCGTCGACTGCGTAAGCAACAGCAGGAAGACGCACGATGTTTGCAAGTTGAGCACGATGCTCGCAATGACAACTTGCACAAGGCTTGGTGGACCACTGAGCTGGAGATCCTCCAAACCCAAGTAGGCGACCATCATGTCTTCATGACCCCACAACAGAACGTCGTGGCCGCTGCCACATTACTTGACACCTTGCAGTTCGGGCTCGACCACTAGGCCACCCCAACAATCGCGAGGACCAAAGCAATGATCACCGTTGCGGCTTGTCAGTAGCGAAAATAATCTAGAGACACTTTCATACTGTCAAACAAGACAGCTTCAGACACGGCAGTTTCATCTGCTTCAGCACGGTGCCAAGCAGCTGGCTCTGGTTATCATCACTCGGAGTCACGACATACGTCACTCAGCAGTCCAAGTAATGATCGATGGCAACATCATCATGATGACCGCCGCAATAACCAGGATACCCGAGGATGACTACAGCGGGATCTCCACCACAATATTAATGCTCGACGCCGAGAACACGAGGAGGATGAGCACCGTCGACTAGAAGATGAGCTTGAGCGCTTCGGCCTCCACCACCAGCGATTTCACCATCGTAGTCGCTGTCGGAGCACTCACCTAAATGAAGGAGTATTGGCATTCACCCACGAGCTACAGCAAGTCGACTAGCCATCTGGCTTCAAGTCGACTGCGATAGAGAAGTACGATGGCAAGACCAACCCGGAGTCCTAGCTCATAGTTTACACCTTGGCAATCTGTGCAGCTGGAGGTGATCACAAAGCCATGGCTAACTACCTCCCAGTCGCTTTGGCTGACTCGGCGAGGACATGTCTGACAGGGCTTCCCAGGCAATCAAACGGTCTAAACACTGGTGATCCGAGCAGCTGGAGAAGATCACAAGGCCATGGCTAACTATCTCCCAGTTGCTCTAGCCGACTCGGCAAGGACATTGTCAATGTTTTACACCAGCAATATGAGTATGGGGCTACCCGGCGGATGAAAACTCGGTGGATTGCAAAGGAACATGGGGAGATTTATACTAGTTCAAGCCCTCAATGTGAGGTAATACCCTACGTCTAGTTGTGATGTTATTCCTTTGAGGATTTGTGTTGATCTATGATCTTCTGCCCTTAGGGAGCGCCCTGCCTCCCCTTATATACTGGGGGACAGGGGTACAAGAAAGGAGTCCTAGCCGGATACGGCCAAGGAATCTCCTCTTATAGATACAATTTACCCGACTAGGACTGTATATTCCTTATCGTACAAGGCAAAGTCTGCCGGGTGCTACTATATCTCTAATTACAAGGCTAGGCCCATCCTCTATCCAAGTGGCCCATATGCTTGTGATGAGGTACCCGGGCCCATGGTCTCCACAGCAGCCCATGAGACCTTCATAGTTGAGTCACAGCTGATGCCAAGTGCTCATCCTCCACGGTGAAGATTGCCCGAGTGCATTGCTCCCGAGTACTCTTTGTCCGAGTGCGTCTTCTTCCCGAGTCCTGCTTCATGTCAGCTGGCAGTGAGGCTATGAAGGGCTCCATGTAATAGTATGAATAGTGTGCACCGAATAGGCGCACCTATTAGGTGTAGCCCCCGACTTTGTGCTTAATTGTGAAAATAATTAAACATAAAGTCAAAGATCTTTAACCTTATAGTCTTTCCCGAGTAGTATACTACTGGTATATGGGACTCTTCGGTATCATGTCAACCGGAATATGATTTATAGTCTTTGCCAAGTAGCATGCCACTCGTATATGGGACTCTTCAGCTTCATGTTAGCTAGAAGGGGTGTTTATAGTCTTTCCCAAGTGGCATCTCACTCAGGAAGTTAGACTCCTTAGCATCATGTCAGCTGGAAGAAATATTTATAGTCCTTCCCAAGTAGTGCACTACTCGAAAGCTAGACTCTTCAGCGTCATGTTGGCTGGAATAATATTGCTCATTGCAACTGTTGGCCAAGCATGTAGGCCAGGTACCACTTTATGAAATTAAATCCATTGTGTGGTCAGGTGTACTTGAGAGATACCTGCATCCCCAATTTTGATGAAGACCAGCTTGTGACCCTTAGAAGGATATATCCTCAATACCTGGTGGATAAGACAGATACCCAAACACATGTGTTTAGCAATTAGGCCTTCATGAAGCATATCTATTTACCTCATCGGTTCCTGTTGGTAGCACCAACACTACGATTTTAACACAACCAGCGAGCGGCCCACATTGAGCGTACTACTGTAGAAACTCATGTCTTGGTGGCCCAGTACCAACTTTGTAGGCCCAAGCCCACGAATCAGAAACGGCTCTATAAAAGGAGGGGAGAGAGAGAAAAGATTCCTTCATCTTCTCCAATCCACCAATCGTTTCGTCTTCCAGCTTCCACGCCGAAATTTTGCCTCCCGCTCCGCTAGGGTTCGCCATTGTTCACTCTTCCCTATTAGAACTCGGGCGATTCCGCTCCTCCTCGTCTATTCCAAACCTTCTGCGACATTTCCCCCAAATCTCCTCATCCCTTACCATGCTGAGGGCTTCAGATCTCGCGGATGCGTCGGATGATGTCTTGCCGACTTCGGATTGCGGGTCGGCTAAGCTGAAGCTCCTGGAGCAGTAGCTGAGGTTGCAGAGCCACGATGTCATCAACTGTCGTTTGGCTAAAGGGGAAACGGTTCCGAAGCCCCAGGAGGGTGAGACCGTCGTTTTTGCCTCTTTTTTCCACTGGGGTCTTTGATGAGGACATCATGTCTTTAGATACACACTTACAACCTCTTCATGATGAACAAGATGTGCAACCGATCCAAGGACCAATTACTCGTGCACGTGCTCGTCAACTTAATCGCCAGGTGAATGCGTTCCTAAGCTTACATGAGAATATTTCTACGAATGGCATGCTATTTAATTCTTGTGATCATTTTATTGTTCTTAGGAACCTGGGAGAAGACCATGGAGAATAGCTCAAGAAACCACATATTGAAGTGAAGACAACAAGTGCAAGTAAACTCCTATTCCCGAGACCGTTTCAGTTTCGGGTTGGGAGACAACATCAATTTCAAACCGTCATAACTTTTGATCCATAAGGAGTTACAGGGCCTACAAGTACTTTTTGGAAAGCTTATGAAGTCTACTTTCAGATGGTTTTCGTTTCACATCAAAATTCCTCATAAGCTGTCCAGAATCATCAAAACAAGACACATAACTCTTCCAGTCCGAGTCTGTTTTGGGCCTTGGGCCTTGTAATTGTGTCGTGGGCTAAACCCATGAGGAGTGCGCCCCTCGCTGGGCAAACCCTCACCCTAGGACGTCCTAACTCGTATATATTCCGCAGCCGCCGCTGTTTAAGTCGGGTTTTGCTTAGATTATTCTGTCCTTGAACAGTTTCGCCGTTTATCGGTTTGTGAGACCCCAACTCGAGAGTATAATCATTCATCTACAATTGAGTTGCAATCTTTCTTGTTCTTGCTTGTGTTCTTCGATTCGCATGCAGGGATTAGCCTTCGTGGCGAGGTCAACCGGGCAGCGCACGGTTGATAACGAGAGGAGACGTGGTACTGCGATTGCAGGGTTCGGGTCCTGGTGATCAGAAGCCGGATCGTGAGTGTCAAATTTCCACCAAATCGAGAGTTATCTTTGCCTAACGGAAGATCGGGCACCCTGTTGCCATCAAGTGGTATCAGAGCGAAGGTTGCCCGTTAGGTATATCTTTTCCATCCTGTTCAATCTTTGTTTTTCCTATACCTAGAGTCCAGAAAAGCCACAAAAGAAGAAAATTGGTAGTCGTAGGTTTTTCCCCTGTCCTACAACCGTGTTTAGCCTTTTGCATAATTCTGTTTCAGAGTCCGTAGTGTTGAGTTGGTGTCCTAGGTCGAGTTCGGTTGCTGGCTTAGATTGTGTTTGAGTCCAGTTAGTGATCCATCCAACGCACCCCTACAAACCCTAGCCACCACCACCATCGTCTCTGTTTTCCCATATACTAGCTATCTTGTGCAAGTGTTGGTCTTTGTGTGTTCTGTTTTAGTGTCATATATCACGTCCTACATCACCATCCACCTCTCCAGTAGCCACCGCCACCATATCATCCCCGTTTTCACCACCTGATTCTGTTTCAACCTCCACCAAAACACTGATACGAAGGGCCTTCCTTGAAACAGCCATAACTTTCACATACGAGGTCAGAATCAGGCAAATAAATAGTCTACGGACATCTACGAAAAATTTCAGATCCGCTACCCCCCCACTTCGTCGGGTTCACTGAAATTACTTTTGCAAAATTCAGGCCGGAAGATTGGGTTTTCGCACTCCGAAGTTCTAGCACGCTTTTTAAAGCACGCTCGTGTATTTCCACAGTTCACACCTTATACCAGACTGAGCTGCCACCTTCCTGAGGTTGCTGTTCCTGTGCTCCTAGTTGAAAAAAAATATTAAAAAAAGAAAAGGAAAAAAAGGGGTGTGAAAGAAAAAAAAAGAAAAAAAAAGAAAAAAAAGGAGAGGAGCACATTGGACACACTAGGGAGCCATCTGTGTGCTGTTTTGTGCTGTGTTCTTACCTTGTCCTTACTTCTTTGCTGCTGTCCTTTTATACTTGTTGGTCGCCCTTGTTTTATCACATCTGGTTTAGAACTCGTTTAGGCCAGCAAATAGGACAAGTGCTTGGGACATTTTTTCAGCATTACTATCTGTTATTGAATTGTGTGCCACTAATATTTTTGGCCTCCCAAGCTCCACATATATAATTCTAGTCAGCACGGTCTCGACCCTTGCAATCGCTGGATCACGCCCTCAAGGTATCACGAACCAGCCACCGGTTGTACCATTCCTTGCTCGCTAGTCTCAGAACCTTGTAAGAGCTCGGTAAGGTGCTTCCATTTGTGAGTATCCACTATCCTTGCAGAGTAGTAGTTGATAGGGATAACATTTTTTTGCTATTTGTTTCCTATTTTCTACTAACCATGGCAGGTGAGGTGAATGATTTCGTTGATTATGCTTCAAAAGAGGAGATCGTTAAGCTGGATCAGAAGATTGAGGAGAATGTAGCTGCCATGAATGCTATGCGGGAAGACCTCCTGGCTATCGTGGGGAGCATTACCACCCTCACTAACCGCGTCGAGCAACTGGTAGCAAACCGTCAGCCAACACCACCACCTGTTGACGATGACGGAGATAATGAAGAAGAGGAAGCTAACAATAGCGACGCACGTGATACACTTTGTGAAGAGCGCCTACGACAACGGCTACGATTCAACCGGTGAGGTATGGGAGGTATGGGAGGTAACCGCCACCAAGGGCGAGGTAACGATGATCCTCTTGCTAAAGTTAAATTTACCTTGCCTTCATTTTCGGGAAAATATGACCCTGAAGCTTATTTGGATTGGTAGATGACCGTAGAGCAAAATTTTAATTCCCATCTAGTTCCTGAAGTCCATAGGGTTAGGCAAGCAACTAGTGAGTTCAAGGATTTTGCCATTATCTGGTGGAATGAGCTAGTTAAATCTAGCCTAGAACCTGACACATGGGATAGACTAAAGCGAGCAATGCGGGGTAGGTTTATTCCTCCATCTTTCAAACGTGATTTGAGAAATAAGTTGCAACGCTTAGACCAAGGAGAAAAATCTGTAGAAGATTACTTTCAGGAGCTACAAATAGGAATGTTGTGTTGTGAGGTAGAGGAGGATGAGGAGGATAAGATGGCTCAATTTTATGGGGGGTTGAGACGTCAAATTCAGGACATTATTCAATACAAAGAATACAATTCTCTTAACCGATTGTTCCATCTAGCTATATTAGTTGAACAGGAATTGCAGGGAAGGCAACAATTGAGAAGGAACAATTGGGGAAGCACGTCTACATCGAGGCCTCCCGTTGGGTCCGGAAAAAGTACCTCCACCACTGGCCGGACAGCTACACCCTCCACCACTCGGGCACGATCAGAGACAGTGGCGCCAACATCCCGTGCGACCGAGGTGAGTAAATCTGTTCGTTCGCAGGCACCCGCAAAAAGTGCATCATCGGTTGCTTCCACGGGGCGAACAAGAGACATCCAGTGCTTCAAGTGCAAAGGGATGGGCCATGTGCAACGTGATTGCCCAAATCAGAGAGTCCTCATTGCTACAGATGATGGTGAGTACACTAGTGCTAGTGATGTTGATGATGAATTAGCACATGGCACTAACAATGCAGGTGATGAAGACAAGAGCGATGAGGAAGTGGAGCACATAGGTGCAGAAGATTCAAGCAAGTACCTGAGCATTGTAGCACAACGGGTGCTAAGTGCTCAAATGGAGAAGGCGGAGCAAAATCAACGCCACAATTTGTTCTAATCAAGGTTCGTGGTTCATAATAGAGCATGCCGTGTTGTCATTGATAGCGGAAGCTGTAGCAACCTTGCTAGTTCAGATTTGGTTGACAAGCTAGGTTTGCCTAAACAACCACATCCACGGCCTTACTCCATCCAATGGTTCAACTCTTGTGGTAAGTTGAAGGTGAGTAAAGTTGTGAGAGTGCAATTTTCTGTTGGCAATTACCATGATAGTGCAAATTTTGATGTCGTGCCTATGCAAGCATGTTCTTTGCTTTTGGGTAGACCTTGGGAATATGATAGGGATGTGCTGCACCGTGGTAGAACTAACACGTACACTTTCTCACATAATGGCAAAAAGATTGAGTTGCTACCAATGACCCCTGCTGAAATTTTGAAGGATGATATAGCACGTGCTGAGATAAAATCTAAGTCTGAAAATCAGCAAGTAGCTAAAGATGTGTTTCCACCTAAGAAGGAGAAAAAAGAGCCACCTGCTAGGAAAGACACACTTAAGTTGAAAGGAGTTTCCATGTTAGCTACTAAATCTGAGATTTCTGAGTTAAATGTTAATGAATCTATTTGCTATGCTTTGGTTTGCAAGGAAACTTTCTTTACACTTGAGGACTTGCCTCTTTCTTTGCCACTTGCTATTATTAATCTTTTGCAGGAGTTTGCTGATGTATTTCCAAGTGAGATACCCCCGGGGCTGCCACCTATGAGGGGAATTGAGCATCAAATTGATTTGATCCCGGGAGCTGCGTTGCCAAACCGTGCGCCGTATAGGACCAATCCCGAAGAGACTAAGGAGATTCAACGTCAAGTGCAAGACTTGCTTGAAAAAGGGTATGTACGTGAGAGTCTTAGCCCTTGTGCTGTTCCTGTTATTTTGGTGCCTAAGAAAGATGGATCATGGCGCATGTGTGTGGATTGTAGAGCCATTAACAATATAACTATTAGATATCGTCATCCTATTCCTAGGTTAGATGATATGCTTGATGAATTGAGTGGCTCTGTTGTGTTCTCTAAAGTGGACTTGCGTAGTCCTAAGTCCTAAGTCCTTTGTTTCTTACTCTCGCTTGTTAGGCTGGTTCTAGGAATGTGTCTCGGCCAGCGGCTGCTACAAGTATTTGGAACACTTATTCAGCTTTGCTATTCTGTTATTAATTTTTGCTAATCATTGCTACCATACTTTTGAGCCTCCCGAGATCCACAAACTTCTTATCAGTACAGATTTTATCCAAGTAATCGCAACACTCACCGCTGTCAATGTCCCACCTCTCCGGTCGTACCACCTGCTTCAATCGGTAAGAATATCATAAGAGTTCGGTAAGACGCTTTTGGTTGCTTGAGAGTGTGTGATTCCACCGTCCACTACCTAGTAGTTGATAGGGATAAAACTTTTGTGTTGTTTTCTATTTTCTACTAACAGTGGCAGGATTGTGATGACATAGCATGAACTCTATACAACAAGACCTTCAAGCGATAGCTGAGAGCATGAAAGGTCTCCTTAGTAAATATGCACAATTGAGACGACATCAGCAGCTAGCTACTGTTTCTTCTTGTCTTCCACTAACTATGACAGTTCACACCAAGGACAAAAAGGAGACGAAGAATTTGGATGAGAGCCCTACCATAGTTGCCACATCATCTTCGACAAGTGAAGGTAAAACTGTGTCATCTCCCCCTTCGTATAATGGATTTGGTGCTGAAGCATACATGAGTTGGGAAGTTGCAATTGATAAAAAATTTTTCTCATCGTCATCTGTGTGATAAACGAAAAATTAAGAATGCTGCTAGTGTCTTGACTTCTCATGCTTTAATATGGTGGCAAGATTTAATAACGTCTTCACATGATAGATTGCCTCAAACTTGGAACGATATGAAAATGCTTATGCGAGAGAAATTTGTTTCTCATCTCAGAATTTTGCTTACAAAAATAAAGTGTGTCATTTAGAGAAGCGACCCCTTGTTGTCCTTTCTTCTGTGACTAACCTTTTGCAGGATAATGAGAGTACTTTGGTACAACGAGTGCTAAGTTCTCAAATGGAGAAAGCGGAGCAAAATCAACGCCACAATTTGTTCCAATCAAGGTTTGTGGTTCACAATAGAGCATGCCGTATTATCATTGATAGTGAGAGCTGTAGCAACTTGGCAAGTTTAGATATGGTCAAGAAGCTTGGATTGCCGACGCAATCGCATCCTCAGCCTTATTACATCCAGTGGTTTAATTCTTGTGGTAAGTTGAAGGTAAGTAAAATTGTGAAAGTGGAGTTTTCAGCAAGCAATTATCATGATAGTGCCATATTTGATGTTGTTCCAATGCAAGCATGTTCTCTACTTTTGGGTAGACCTTGGAAATATGATAGAGATGTTGTGCACCATGGTAGAACCAACACATACACTTTTACATATAATGGCAAGAAATTTAAGTTGCTACCTATGTCCCCTGCTGAAAATTTAAAAGATGATCTTGAGAGGGAAAAGATTAAAAACCATGAGGTTTTGAGAAATAAATGTAATAATACTAATGTTTTGATGCCTTCACCTAAACCTGAGTTATTGCAAAACGAACATATTGCTTTGGGCACTGACATTTTGCAGGTATCTGAAAAGAGCCAAGGTAATGAGGAAAAGAAGATAGACATAGAGAAAGAAGATCCACCTATTGTTCCATGCATGTTTCAAGATGGTTTAATTAAGAGTGCATCTATAGTTTTTGAAAATGAGAACAAAGGTAACATAAATGGTACTAAATTCACTCAAGGCATGGATAATTTTGATATGCTATATATGTCCACTAATCATGTTAGTTTAGAGCAATCACTAGTGGAATCTTGTATTAAATTACCTTTGTCACACAATGATTTGGTTCCTATTTCTTGTGATAAAGAAGAGTTGTGCAATGCTTCACTTATATCCATGCCACAACTAGTGAATGAGCATGTTAGTAATGTTGTTGAACCACCATGTGCTGATTTTAGACATGTTGTTCACATTGCTAGCGAGAATGAAGAGCTTAGATTGCTATCTTCTTTAAATACTTGGGGCTATATTCAATTTGATGATCTTTGTCCACTAAATTGTTTAGAGAAGAAATTATTTGCTACATCTGATTTGCCATGTCCTTCTTATGTGATTTTTTATGTTATTGGCAATTATGATAATAAAGGAGAATATAATGTGCATAGAGCATATATTTGTTCAAATTTTAATATACCTCCTTTTCATAATGATATGTCTTGTCTAGAGGACCGCATGAGTATAAATAATTCTCTATCTAGTTCCTCTAGTTGTTTAAATGAGTTGCAGGTTGGTTTGCAAGAAGGGGAGTATTGTGAGCTGCACAACACTACAAAGTGTTCTCCGTGTTTAAAAATTTCAGAATCCAACCATATGCACAACACTACTTCACCCAATGTTGTGAAAGATAAAGATATGTTCATCAAGCTTAATGACAAGGTGAAACCGTGGACGGTTTCAAATCAAGAAGGGGAGGATGATGAGGACATCACTAGCTCAGATATGAACATAGCTACCTTATATATTCATCAACCAAAGGTGCATGCTTTCTATATAAGATTTATGTGTTATATATTTGAACAGCCGTTACTGCACCATAAATTTTGTGTGTTCTTGTTTGCAGAGATACTTGCTTGGGTGAAGGGAAAGAGACGGAGTGCAACGAATACATGGATGATCAAAGAAGTTGATTGGGGACAAAACCAAGACCTTTCCCAAGTCTACTTCTACAGCACCATGTCACTTTCGGTCCATCGAAGGCAAGCAATGAAGTTCTGTACGTTTGGATTCGGATTCGGGTCTCCTGACAGCATCAACTTCAAACGGACCTAGCTGCTGATCCAGAAGGACTCTCGGGGCCCATGAGTACTTGTTGGAAAGCATATAGAGTCTACTTTCAGATGGTTTTGGTCCCACGTCAAAATTTCTCCTGAGCTGTCTAGAATCATCGAAACAAGACACGTACCTCTTCCAGTCCGAGTCTGTTTTGGGCCTTGGGCCTTGTAATTGTGTCGTGGGCTAAGCCCAAGGGGTGCGCGCCCTAGGGATAACCCTAGGATGTCCCAACTTCTATATATACAGTAGCCATCATTGTTTAAAGGTGGGTTTTGCTTAGATTATTCTGCCATTGTAGTTTCGCCGTCTAGATCGGTTTATAGAACCCCAACTTCGTGTGCTAAACATTCATCTGCAATTTAGATTGCGTTCTTCCTTGTTCTTGTGAGTTTCTTCGATTGCTTGCAGGGATAAAACCTTCGTGATGAGGTCGACTACGTGAGAGCGTGGTTGATAACAACTAGACGTGTGGGTGTAGCGGTTGCGAGGTAACGATCCCTGATCGGAAGCCTCAAAACGTGAACGTCTTCACGTCGCCAAATTGAACCTATCGGAAGATCGGGCACCCAGGCGCATCAAGCTTGATGGCAACGGGGTGCCCGATCTTCCGTTAGGCAAAGATAACTCTCGATTTGGTGGAAATTTGACACTCACGATCCGGCTTCTGATCACCAAGACCCGAACCCTGCAATCGCAGTACCACGTCTCCTCTCGTTATCAACCGTGCACTGCCCGGTTGACCTCGCCACGAAGGCTAATCCCTGCATGCGAATCGAAGAACACAAGCAAGAACAAGAAAGATTGCAACTCAATTGCAGATGAATGATTATACTCTCGAGTTGGGGTCCCACAAACCGATAAACGGCGAAACTGTTCAAGGACAGAATAATCTAAGCAAAACCCGACTTAAACAGCGGCGGCTGCGGAATATATACGAGTTAGGACGTCCTAGGGTGAGGGTTTGCCCTGTGAGGGGCGCACTCCTCATGGGTTTAGCCCACGACACAATAACAAGGCCGAAGGCCCAAAACAGACTCGGACTGGAAGAGTTACGTGTCTTGTTTCAATGATTCTGGACAGCTCAGGAGGAATTTTGATGTGAAATCAAAACCATATGAAAGTAGACTTCATAAGCTTTCCAACAAGTACTTGTAGGCCCTGTAACTCCTTCTGGATCAAAAGTTATGACCGTTTGAAATTGACGTTGTCTCCCAGCCCGAAACTGAAACGGTCTCGGGAATAGAAGTTTACTTGCACTTGTTGTCTTCACTTCAATATGTGGTTTCTTGAGCTATTCTCCATGGTCTTCTCCCAGGTTCCTAAGAACAATAAAATCATCACAAGAATTAAATAGCATGCCATTCGTAGAAATATTCTCATGTAAGCTTAGGAACGTATTCACCTGGCGATTAAGTTGACGAGCACGTGCACGAGTAATTGGTCCTTGGATCGGTTGCACATCTTGTTCATCATGAAGAGGTTGTAAGTGTGTATCTAAAGACATGATGTCCTCATCAGTCTTTCTCTTCCTTCTTCCGAGTTCTTCCGCTAGCTTCTTGCTTTTTATGAACTCGAGTTGGTGAATCTGAATCCCAACTCGAGTCTGCAAATCTCCATATTCGTGACTCTTTGTGAGTGCTTCCTGGGCATGAAACCCCATTTAAATCTCTTTAGATATCTGTTCCATATCAAACCCCAACCCTCCAAGAGCAAAATCCAAGTGATTCGGGGGGGAGCCGGTATCCAACTCAGGAGCAAGATGAAGAGGGTTTATTTCAATATCCCTCTAAAATCTTCTCTCAAAGGCTGGCATAAGGAATGCTTTTACTGTTCTGATCTTGAGCCAAGCCTTCCCCCCTTTATGGGTTTGCCCCCGGTGGTTATTGCCAAGTGGTCGTCCTTGTCCACCTCTGAAGAAATGGGGCAGGTTCACAAACTTGCTGGCAAGATTGACAAGCTGAAGAAAGCCGGGTTGACTGGTCCATGGGTGGCCAGGTTCTTCTTGACTCGGGGCATCAGGCCTCTGAAGCTGAGGTGTCACTTCAGCTAGGACTACAAGGGCAAAGGCGATCCCAGCCGGGAATATGCCGACCTGATAGACAAGTTCAAAGTGACCAACACCCTGCTGGATTTCTTTGCCAGCGGGGTGGCCGAAATTGAAGATGCAGGGCGATCTGTGGTGGCTTATAGCCAGAAGAGGCCACGCCCCAAGGTAACCCTTGCTGATGTTGTCTTGTAGTTCATCTGTGATGAGTACTTGCAGATATATGCCCAGATTGGCTCCAGAATGTGTAAAATGTATTGTTGAATTGCTTGCAGTCATGTGAGGAGTTTGATGATGACTCCCGAACACTGTCGGCCACAAAATCACAAAAGAGGCCGAGAAGCCCTTTTGCTGCCCAGCCCGACTCCAAGAGGGCGGGGAAGAGACCTGTTGTAGATTAGGGCAAGAAGAAGGTTTTGAGGCCGAGTGCCGCAGCCAGGAATCTGAAGATCAAAGACACTGCCGGTATAGCCCCCAGGTCGCCGAGTCCCAGACCGAGACTAGCGTAGTCGAGCTCAGCAAGCGAGCGCAATACGAGTGCCACCGGGTACGAGGCCAAGTCCAGTGCTGCAAGGCTCAGTAACATCGAGCCCAAGAATGGCACCACCGAGTACCCGGGGACCCCAGCCAGCCACACCGCAAGCGGGGCCGACCAGGATAGAAACACTGTCGCCGACTACCGTGTCCTTAGGCCCAACAGCCAGCGGCCCTCTAGTGCCGACCTCCGGATCCCCCGAACAAAGGCTTAAGTTCACCAAGAGGTAGGTTACTCTGGGCCTTCTGAAAATCTTGTTCAGCATGGTAGCATATTGATGTTTGACTCGATATGTAGGAAGCGGGCTGACATTGATCTCAAGGAGACTTCTCTAGCTACCCCCGTTGTCAAGCCAGCTCCAATCGAGCCAGCGCCAGTGAGCACACCTGTTGAGCCAGCGACGGTCCCAGTTACAGAAACTAAGACCGCCCCGACTATAGGGCCGCCGACACCGGCTGACCAAGGAGCGGTTGTTGAAGCTGTCTCTCCAGCCCCTGAGCCAGCCCCCGAGGCCCCGGAGGCTATTGAGGTGAGGGCTAGGACCCCGTCGCCGTCCTTGTCGCCATCGTCATCGTCGTCATTGTCATTGTCGTCACTGCCTTCGGAAAGGCCGGATCTCCCCAGGCTTGAAGCCCCTCCCCACAAGTTCCCGAGGACATTCCGCTGGACGGCCCCCGACGGAACTGCGAGGAGTTACAAGCATGACGAGGTTGCAGCGGAGAAGGAGCGTGCAGACTTGCTTCGCACCGCAATCGCCATGTCCTAGGGGATTAAGGTACGAATTTCGTCATATTGGAATCTTGGTAGTCCTCCTTGCACGAGTGTTCTGACGCTTGACTCTGCTTCACACTGTTTCTCCCCGAGCAGAAAATGGTTGACCGCTCGGAGAGGACGAACGAGGTCTTGACCCAGGTTGCCCCCCAGCTCCAAGAATTGGACCAACTCTGGGCTTTAAAAGCCGAAGTGGAAGGGCACAGCCAGGAGAGGGAATCTTGGCTGAGGGAAGCCGTTAATCAGCTCAAGAACGAAAATTCGGACCAAGCCAAGAAGATTGGAAGTAAGTCTCCCGAACGTCTCCCTGACTGATCCCTTAGTATATTTCTCCAGCTGTGTTGTTTTCCAACTGCCCAGTTGTGTCTTGACTGCCATGTTGAGTGCTTGACTATTCTGATGTGCAGCCTTTGAAGCCGAGCTGAAGACCCGAACAGAGGGAGAAGTCCAGCTGAAGGAGGCGGAGAAAGCCAAGGCTGGGCTTGAAAAAGACAAGGCCAACTTGACAAGGGCCAAGGCCGAGCTTGAGAGAAAGAGAAGGCCGACTTGAAGAAGGCCAATGCCAAGCTCAAGAAGGAAAAGGTTGAACTAGAGAAGGCCAAAGCCAAGTGGGAGGCCGACTACGAAAGTAAGTCTCTGCACTGACAATGATTTTAACCAATCCATTAAGTACTTCGTCTGCAGTTTGCCTGACAAGTTTACTTGTTGGTGAACCCAGGCAGCTGCTAGAGCCAATGCCCAAATCCAATTATAGGCTTTTGCAAAGGAGATAAAGGTCGTCAAGGAGTCACGGGAGATCCTTGCTAAGTCCGTGAAAGGGCTCCTTGACGTGATGGATCCTCGTCATGTGGGAACCAGCTCCAACACGGTGTCTCAAGTGCAGGCGCACCTTAACGAAGCACCGAGTATCCTTAAGAGGTACTCGGATGAGTGTACTGTTGTCGGCATGGCCCAAACCCTGGCGATGACTAAGTCCATCTACCCCAAGGCAGACATTGAAGCCATCGGAGAGGGATTCGCCAAGGAGACGACACCTGAGGAGGCGCTGGAGCTGATAGCCAAGGCGAGGCTGACTACAGAGGTGATCACCCGAGATCTGGGTATGTAAAAACAATCCATCATGCAGTCAGTGCATGTGAATTTTTGTAAAGACATGTGTAAATACATGTGCAATGCTGCCAAGCTCTGAATTATTACTTAGTTGTCATTAGCTTTACCCGACTATATAATCTGCGCCGAGTTGGTCTATAGGAACTTAATAAAATCGTTCACCGCAGAAAGCTGTACTCAGGCAAACATAATAAAGTCATTGCAAAACTTCATAACTTAAGTAAAACAGGCTCGTATATTATTGACAAAGCACATATAATACATGCAGCCCCCGACTCACTACTTGGTTGGAACAAGCGGCGTAGTGAGTTAGAGAAATCTGTACACATGGAAAAGTATAAAACTCAGGTATAGAAAGGATGTAGCTGTTCTATATTCCATGAGTTGCTGATGAGGGCACCGTCTTTGGTCTTCAGTCGGTAGGCGCCTAGCCACATGACCTCAGCTATGATGAATGGCCCTTCCCATATTGGGGATAGTTTATGCCTGTCTTTGGTGGTTTGTATTTTTCTCAAGATGAGATCTCTGACCAAAAAGGCACGACCACGGACATTGCGATTGTGGTAGCGACGCAGGCCTTGAAGATACCTTGCCGATTGGATTATTGCGATATCCCTTGCTTCTTCCAACTGATCTAGTTCGACCAATCGGGTATTATTTGAGGTGTCTTCTGAGTAAGCCCAAACTCGCAGAGAGCCGAACTCTAACTCGGTTGGTAGCATAGCCTCGGCACTGTAAACCAGAAAGAAAGGGGATTGTCTTGTTGCCGGACTAACCGTGGTTCTTGTACCCACCGGCCCACATATGGTTGTAGTCGGTTGAATATCCTAGCCTTGATACTTTGTAAGACCATACCATTGGCGCGTTCAACCAGCCCATTGCTCCACGGGTGTGCCATAGACACATAGCAAATCTTGATGCCGAAGTCGTTATAGAAATCTTGAAACACGCCGCCCGTGAACTGACTACCGTTGTCCGTGATGATGTGGATAGGGACCCCGAATCGGTATAATATAGTCATGATGAAGTCCTTTGCTCGTGCCGCTGTTATGTAGCAACGGGTTTTGCCTCAATCCACTTGGTGAATTTATCTACTGTGACGAACAAGTGTGTGAACCCTCCTGGCGCTTTCTTGAAAGGCCCAACCATGTCAAGCCCCCATACTGCAAAGGGCCAAGAGATTGGGATTGTTTGGAGTTCTTGGGCTGGGAGATTGGTTTGTCTTGCGTAGAACTGGCAACCCTCGCATGTGCGAACAATGTCTTTAATGTCTGTTACTGCTGTTGGCCAGAAAAATCCCTGCCGGTAAGCCTTTCCGACTAACGTCTTGGATGTGGCATGGTTGCCACATATGCCTGAGTGGATCGATTGCAGAATTTGCTTGCCCTCCTCGGTGGTGACGCAGTGCATGAGGACACCGGATGCACTTCTTCGGTACAGGTCTTCTCCAATGACTAGGAAACTCTTGCTTCGACATTTGATCTATTTTGCTTGAATGCGATCTTCTAGGAGTTCATCGTCCAGGAGGAATTTGAGAACAGGAATCCGCTAGTCTTGACACATGTTCAGTACTTCGTCTGTAGCCGGGGTAGGTTTGCCTCCTGACTACTCTAGCACTGGTTTCTTCTTGACTGATTGCTCCATAAGTTGCTTGACAAAGATCCCTGTCGGGACCGCTTCTCGCTTAGATCCCATGTTGGCCAATTCGTCTGTAGCATCGTTGTATTGTCGTAGGACATGTGTTATCTCCAACCCGTCGAACTTGTTTTCCAGCTTCCGGACCTCCTGACAGTAAGCCGCCATTGTGTCGTCGAGGCATGTCCAGTCTTTCATGACTTGGTTGACCATGAGTTGAGAATCTCCTCGCACAACCAGTTGGCGGATGCCAAGTGATATAGCAATGCGGAGCCTGTGGATAAGTGCCTCATACTCAGCGACATTGTGGGAAGTCGGGAAGTGGATCTGGAGTACGTACTTGAGTTTTTCACCAGTAGGGGACGTTAGTACGACGCCGGCCCCGACATCACCGATCCGTAGAGAACTGTCGAAGTACATTGTCCAGTACTCTAGCTTCGCTGTAGATGTAGGCATTTTCTGTCCACTCGGCCACGCAGTCGGCTAGAGCTTGTGATTTGATAGCTGTCCGTGGCTGAAAGGTGATGTCGAACGCCATCAACTCGAGCGCCCATTTAGTGATTCGGCCGGTGGCCTCGCGATTATGCAGGATGTCCCCAAGTGTATACAATGTGACCACCGTGACTTGATGTGCTTGGAAATAATGCACTAGCTTCTGGACAGTGATGAGTAGGCCGTACAGCAGCTTCTGGACCTACGGATATCTCATCTTCGAGTCAGCAAGGACCTCGCTAACAAAGTAGACTGGTCGTTGAATCTTCTGTATGTGACCCTGTTTGGATCGCTCAACCACCAGCACCGTGTTGACTAGCTGAGTAGTTGCCGCCAGATACAGCATTAATGGTTTTTGGGGCATTAGTGACGCCAGCACGGGTGGTGATTTGAGAAATTTTTTGAAGTCTTCGAAGGCTTGCTGGGCTTTGGGAGTCCATTGGAAATTGTCTGCTTTCTTCAATAGCTTGAAAAAGGGCATGCCCCGTTCGCCTAGTCGGGAAATAAACCGGCCGAGTGCCGCCATGCTGCCTCTCAGCTTCTAGACGTCCTTCTGGCTAGTAGGGGGTGCCATGTTCATGATTGCGTGGACTTTCTCCCGGTTGGCCTCGATGCCACGATGCGAGACGATGAAGCCAAGTAGCTTTCCAGATGGCACACCGAAGGCGCACTTTTCCGGGTTCAACTTCATCTTGAATCTTCGAAGATTTTGGAAGGTTTCTTCCAGGTCAGCGATAAGGTCTTTTTTGGACTTGGTGTTGATCACCATGTCTCAACGTAGGCCTCCATGTTGCGCCCGATTTGAGTGTGTAGACACTGCTGAATGGCGAGTTGATATGTTGCTTCAGCGTTTTTCAGACCGAACGGCATAGTGATGTAGCAGTACACTCCAAACGGCGTGATAAAAGACATCGTTAGGCAATCCTCCTCCTTGAGGCTGATTTGGTGGTATCCTGAGTAACAGTCGAGAAAGCTGAGAAGTTCGCACCCTATGGTTGAATCCACCACCTGATCTATTCTGGGTAGACGAAATGGATCCTTGGGGCACGCCTTGTTGAGATCGGTGTAGTCGACGCACATGCGCCATTTACTGTTTTTCTTCCGGACCAGGACTGGGTTTGCCAGCCAATCCGGGTGATAGACCTCTTTGATGAACCCGGCTGCGAGAAGCTTGGTTATCTCCTCCCAGATAGCATCTTTACGGTCTTGGGCGAAGCGCTCTAGCCATTGTTTGACTGGCTTGGTGTCTGTCTTGACGTTGAGGGCATGCTCAATCACCTCCCTTGGTACGCCCAGCATGTCGAACGGTTTCCATGTGAAGATATCCTTGTTGGCTTGGAGGAAGGTGACGAGCGCGTCTTCCTATTTGGGGTCGAGTCCGGTCCTGACTAGAGCAGTCTTGGAGGGGTCAGAAGGGTCCAGGGGGATCTTCTTCGTGTCAGAGTCCGCTGAAATTCTGGACTTCGCTGCTTTTTTGGCTGGAACTTGATCATCCTCGACTTCGGTTGTGGCGGCTTGCTGAATGCTGTTGCGTCCGACTACTGCCTCTTGTGATGGAGCCAACTCGCAGCTCTCCTTATCGCAGGTGAAGGCTTGCTTGACGTTGCTGCGGAGGGAGAGGACTCCTGCTGGCCTAGGCATTTTGAGCACCATATAGGTATAGTGTGGTATCGCCATGAATTTGGTGAGCGCCGGTTGTCTGAGTATCGCGTGGAACACGGTCTCGAAATCGGCGACCTCGAAGTAGATGTTTTCTGTGCGGAAGTTATCCCATGTGCCGAAAGTGACCAGCAAGGTTATCTACCCGAGGGGTGTTGAAGATAGGCCGGGAATTATCCCGTGGAAGGGCGCAGTACTCGGCTACAGTTCTGCAAGGGATTTTCATCTCATCCAGGGTCTTGGCGAAGAGGATATTGAGCGCGCTACCTTCGTCTATGAGGGCCTTCTTCAGCTTGATATTCTTGACGACCGGGTCCAGGACGAGTGGGTAGCGTCCTGGGTGTGAGACCCGATCGGGGTGATCTGCGCGGTCGAATGTGATGGGTGTTTCTGACCAACGTAAATATTGGGGGGCGTCTGTTGTAGAGACCGCATTGATGTCGCGTGCTGTTACCTTCTGCTTCCGCTTGGATTCATACGTAGACGGCCCTCCGAAGATGTGGTTGAGCTCGACCTAGGGATCTTGAAAATCGTCGACCGGGCCCGAGTCTGGCTTGTCTTTGTCCTTGTTGGCGCCAGACGATGAAGTCTGCTCGGAGGCAAACTTCTTGAGCATGAAGCAATCCTTGGCCGCGTGCTTGCCCTTGGGATGGAAGGGGCAAGGCCCGTTCATAACCTTCTGGTATTCATTGTTCCTTGGGGGCCACGACCGGGTGCACTCCACGTTGGCCACCTCGTTGTCCAACTTCCGCTTGCGGTTGCCGAACTTGTTCTGTGGTGGCTCATTGTCGGCTTTTGCCTTTTGGTCTTTTTGCCGGGACTCTTTCTTCTTGTCGAGGGCCTCTGCGATTGCCTCGACCGAGTCGGCGTATTTGTTTGCCATATCGAAGAAAGCCCTGACAGTGGCTGGAGGCTTCCGAGTGAATTTCGCGATGAACAGGGCGTCCTTTACTCCCTTGCGGAAGGCGGCAATGATGACCTCGTCCTTGATCATTGGGATTTGGTTGCGCTTCTCGGAGAACCTCTTGATAAATTTATGCAGAACTCGTTCTTCCTCTGGTGCAGTTGGTATAGATCGTGCTCGAAAGATGGCCTCTCATAGGTCCCCTAAAAGTTAGCGATGAACCGCTCCCCGAGGTCTCCCCAGGAACCAATCGACCGCCTCGGGAGCCCTGTTAACCATGTCCTCGCTGAGTTGGCTAGGGCGACCAGGAGGTAGTTAGCCATGGCTTTGTGGTCACCTCCAGCAGCTCGGATTGCTAGAGTATATATGGTGAGCCAGGATTCGGGGTTGGTTTTGCCGTCGTATTTCTCGATTCCCGTAGGCTTGAAGCCCAATGGCCAGTCGACGTCCTATAGCTCGTGGGTGAAGCTGGAACACCTTCATCTTCGTGAGGGCTCTGGCTCTGATCACGGTGGTTGAACCGCTCGTGGTGGAGGCCGAAGCGCTCATGCTCATCTCCAGTCGGCGGCGCTCGTCCACTTCGGGTTGATGATGCCGGGCATTAATGTCTTGTCGAAGGTCGTGTTGTAGACGAACTCGGAGGTCTTGGTTGAACTGATGATCATTCTGATGATGCCACCGATTGTTGTTGTTGGTGTTGCTGAGTGATGTTTGCCATGACTCCTCATGTGGCTGACTTGAGCCAGCCGCCCGACGTCGCGCTGATGTGGATGAAATTGCCACTGGAGAACCCAACCGATTGGTCGGTATAAGTGTTTCGCCCAACTGCTGGTGCTGCTGACATGCGGCAGCTGTGATCATGGCTTTAATCTTGGCGATAGTCGGGGTGGCCTGGTGATTAGGCCCAAGATGGAGTGTATCCAGTAAGGTTGCAACGGCCACGACGTTCTGTTGTGGCGTGACAAAGACGTCGTGGTCGCCCACTCTAGTCTGGAGGATTTGCTACTGAGCGGTTCGCCCAGCCTTGTATAGCTCGTTGTTGCGAGCCTCGCGATCGGCCTCCTCCTATTGCCGTAGTCGGCGTGCCTCCTCTTGTAGTCGGTGTACCTCTGGTGGAGGGGTTGAAGCCATGAAGATCTCACGGGGCAAAAGGAAACTCACCAGACTAGTGTTCGAACCGCTGTCTGACGTGGAGTCAGAATCCGAGTAGTTGATCAGAGTAAGACAACTTCGACCTTCCTAGATCCAATCTGGAGCGGCTTTGAGCCATGTCCAAACTGAACCATGGGGGATCGGGTCTGCCGCGTAAGATGTAGATCCGCGGCGTTGCCAAGCTCGTGCGGGAGATTGATGATCTCTCCCCTTCCTAGCCCGACCCAGGCTGGCTCAAGGCCTAGCATGAGTTACGCTGAAGGAGAGAGTTGTCCCGAGGCTTAGTGAAGTGGAAGATTGCCGCAACAGATCGATGACGGTGACTGCGGTGTCTTGTTGGTCGACTGGCGCAGAGTTAGCTGGTTCCTCGGCCGGTTGGATTGGATCTACGTCGGCCAAGGCGAGGTTGCCGAACATGTTGGCGATGAAGTCGAGGCTTCCAAATGAAATTGTGTCTACGGGGGAGAATTTGTCGCCGTCGACTCCTGTTGTTGGATCCATCGAGCTTGTTGATGTAGATCTTGCCGAAGCCCCTACCTAGCGCGCCAACTGTCGATGTTTTACACTGGCAATATGAATATGGGGCTACCCGGCGGATGGAAACTCGGTGGATTGCAAAGGAACATGGGGAGATTTATACTAGTTCAGGCCCTCAATGTGAGGTAATACCCTACGTCCAGTTGTGATGTTATTCCTTTGAGGATTTGTGTTGATCTATGATCTTCTGCCATTAGGGGGCGCCCTGCCTCTCCTATATCAAATTGATACTGGGGACAGGGTACAAGATAGGAGTCCCAGCGAATACGGCCAAGGTATCTCCTCTTAGAGATACAATTACCCGACTAGGACTGTATATTCCTTATCGTACAAGGCAAAGTCTGCCGGGTGCTACTATATCTCTAATTAGAAGGCTAGGCCCATCCTCTATCCGAGTGGCCCATATGCTTATGATGAGGTACCTGGGGCCCATGGCCTCCACAATAAGAAAGACAACGACAAGGCAGCACAGAACAAGTCCGGCAACCGCAAGTGCAAGTCATACAATGAGGTGGCTGCTGTGGAGCGCACTCAGCTGTAACCCCCAAGGATGGACAACTACCAGAAAGTCATGAATGGGCCATGCCCTTTCCATCGTAAGGGGAAACACTCAGCTAAGGATTGCTTCATGCTCAAGAAGTTTGTTTCTGAGCAGACCTCAATATCTGGCAACAACAAAGACAAAGACAAGCTAGACTCAGGTGCAGCCAGCGACTACCAAGATCCCCAGGCTGAGCTTAATCACATCTTCGGAGGGTCGTCTGCCTACGAGTCCAAGAGAAAACAGAAGCTAAAACCCCAAGAAGTCAACTCGGTCTCAACAAACGCCCCCAATATCTGCGATGGTCAGAGACAGCAATTACATTTGATCGTGCAGATCACCCTGACCGAGTCACGCACCCAGGGCGTTACCCACTCGTCTTGGATCCGGTCATCAAAAGTATCAAGCTGAAGAATGTCCTCATCGATGGAGGACCAAGTTATGGTGAAAAAACTAGCCAAGTGGGGAATTTCAGCGAACTCAGAAACAAAGAAGATCCCCTAGACCCTTTTGACCCCTCCAAGACTACGCTTGTCGGGACCGGACTCGACCCTAAATAGGAAGACGTGCTCGTCACCTTCCTCCAGGCGAACAGGGATATTTTTGCTTCGAAACCTTCTGACATGCCTAGTGTACGAAGGGAGGTGATCGAGCATTTCCTCAACATCAAGGTGGACGCCAAACCAGCCAAACAACGGCTGTAGTGCTTTACACAGGACCACAAAGATGCTATTCGGGAGGAGATTACCAAACTCCTTGTAGAAGGGTTCATCAAAGAGATCTATCACTCGGATTGGCTGGCAAACCCAGTTCTGGTTTGGAAGAGGAAAGGTAAATGGCGCATGTGTGTCGACTACACCGACTTGAACAAAGCATGCCCCAAGGATCCATTTGGTCTACCGAGAATAGATCAGGTGATTGATTCAACCGCGGGGTGTGAGTTACTCAGTTTTCTCGACTATTACTCAGGATATCACCAAATCAGTTTGAAAGAGGAGGACTGCCTAAAGAGTTCTTTCATCACGCTGTTTGGAGCATACTGCTATGTCACTTTGCCGTTCAGGTTGAAAAACGCTGGGGTAACGTATCAACGTGCTATCCAGGGGTGTCTTCACACTCAACTCGGGTGCAATATGGAGGCATATGTTGATGACATAGTAATCAAGACCAAAGTCAAGGAAGACCTCATCGCTGACATAGAGGAAACTTTCCAAAGCCTTCAGAGATTCAAAATGAAGTTGAACCTAGAAAAGCGTGCCTTCGGAAGTACCTCGGGAAATTACTTGCTTCATCATGTCACAGAATACCGAGGCATTGAGGCCAATCCAGAGAAAATCGACGCTATCATGAACATGGCACCCCCTTACTAGCTAGAAGGATGTTCAAAAGCTGACAGGATGCATGGCGGTACTTAGCCAATTCATCTCCCGGCTTGGTGAACGGGGCATGCCCTTTTTCAAGCTGCTGAAGAAAGTGAACAATTTTCAATGGACACACAAAGCCCAGCAAGCCTTCGAGGACATCAAGAAGTTTCTCACGTCACCACCAGTGTTGGCATCACCTATGCCCCAGGAGCCATTAATGTTGTATCTGGCGGCAACTACTTAGGTAATCAACACGGTGTTGGTAGTTGAGCAGGCAGAGCCTTGGCACATAGAGAAAATGCAGAGGCCAGTCTACTTCGTCAGCGAAGTCTTAGCTGACTCCAAGATGAGATATCCTCATGTCTAGAAGCTACTGTATGGTCTACTCATCGCTGTCCGGAAGTTGTTGCACTATTTTTAGTCACATCAGATAACCATCGTCACGTCGTATTCGGTCGGGGACGTCCTGCACAACCGCGAGGCTACTGGCAGAATCGCTAAATGGGCACTCGAATTGATGGCATTTTACATCATTTGTCAATCTCGGACAGCAATCAAGTCACAAGCCCTGGCCGACTTCGTGGCCGAGTGTACGGAAGATCAAGCGGCTATAAATACAGACATGCTAGAGTACTAGACGATGTACTTTGATGGTACTCTACGGATCGGCGGAGCTAGGGCTGGCATTGTCCTGACATCACCTACTGGCAAAAAATTGAAGTACGTCCTCCAAATTCACTTCCCAGCATCCCACAACATCGCCGAGTACGGGGCGCTCATCCACGGGCTCCGCATCGCCATATCACTCGGTATTCGCCGGCTGGTAGTATGCGGGGATTCTCATCTTGTGGTCAACCAAGTCATGAAAAACTGGACATGTCTCGACGATAACATGGCAGCATATTGTCAGGAGTAGCGAAAACTAGAAAACAAGTTCGACAGGCTAGGAATAACACATGTGCTACGCCAATACAATGAAGTTGTAGACAAATTGGCCAACATGGGATCCAAACTAGAAGTAGTCCCGATTGGGATTTTTGTCGAGCAACTATTGGAGCCATCAGTCAAGAAGAAACCAGTGCTTGAACAGTCAGGTGCTAAACCTACCCCGGCAACAAATGAAGTACTAATTATCTCTCAAGATTGGCAGACTCCAATCATCAGATTCCTTTTGGATGATGAACTCCTAGAAGATCACAGTGAAGCCGAGCGGATTAGACGTCGAAGCAAACGTTTTCTTGTAGCCGGGGAAGACCTGTACCATCGAAGTGCATCTGGAGTCCTCATGCATTGCGTCACACCTAACGAGGGCAAGCAGATTTTGCAATCGATCCACTCGGGTATCTGTGGCAATCATGAGGCATCCAGGACGTTAGTGGGAAAGGCTTACAGGCAGGGATTTTTCTGGCCGACTGCAGTTACAGCGCTAAAGACATAGTCCGGACATGCGAGGGATGCCAAATCTTTGCATGGCAAACACATCTTCTAGCTCAAGAACTTCAAACAATTCCAATCTCTTGGCCCTTTGTAGTTTGGGGGCTTGACATGGTCGGGCCGTTCAAAAAAACGCCAGGAGGGTTCACACACTAGTTCATCGCTGTGGACAAATTCACAAAGTGGATCAAGGCAAAACCTGTTGCTACCATAACAGCGGCAAGGGTGAAAGACTTCATCATGAGTATCATATACCGATTTGTAGTTCCTAACAACATCATAACGGACAATGGTACTCAGTTTATTGGCGATGTTTTCCAAGATTTCTATGAGGACTTCGGCATCAAGATCTATTATGCTTCTATGGCACACCCACGAAGCAATGGGCATGTCAAGCGTGCTAATGGCATGGTCTTCCAAGGTATCAAGACTAGGGTATTCGACTGACTACAACCATATGCAGGGTGGTAGGTACAAGAACTCCCATCTATTCTCTGGTCTTTAAGAACCACGGTTAGTCGGGCAATAGAGCAATCCCCTTTCTTCTTAGTCTATGGTGCTGAGGTTATGTTACCAACTGAGTTGGAGTTCGGCTCACCACGAGTTCGGGCCCACTCAGAAGATAAATCAAATGAAGACCGACTGGTCGAACTCGATCCGTTGGAGGAAGCAAGGGATATCACAACTATGCAGTCGGCAAGGTATCTTCAAGGCCTACGTCGTTATCACAGTTGAAATGTTCATGGCCGTGCCTTTTTGGTCGGAGATCTCGTCCTAAGAAAAATACAAACCACCAAAAACAGGCATAAACTATCCCCTTTATGGGAAGGGCCATTCATTATCACTGAGGTGACACGCCTGGCGCCTATCGACTAAAGACAGAAGATGGTGTCCTCGTCAGCAACTCATGGAATATACAACAACTACGTCCTTTCTATACCTGAGTCTTGTATTTTATTTTTTCTCTAACTTACTACATCGCTTGTCTCAACCGATTAGTAAGTCGGGGGCTACATGTATTACATGCCTTGCTTCTGGTAATAAAATCCAAGCTTGTTCTATTTGAGTCATGATGTTCTACAACGACTATGTTAAGTTTGCCCAAGTACAGTTTTGCGAGGTGAACGTGTTTCCTGAGTTTATCTCGAATCACTCAGCGTGAACTATCTAGTCGGGTAAAGCTAATGACGATTCAGAGCAGACAAGTACTTGGTAGAATTTAGCAAACATTAGCAACACATTTACTACATTTAAATTTGTTCATCCATGGACATCGACCACATAATTGTTTCATGTTTACATCACCAGGTCCCTCTCTATCGCCTCTGCGGTGACCCTCACCTAGCTTACCAGCTCCATGCCTTCTTTTGGGGTCGTCCCCTTGGCAAAACCCTCACCGATGGCCTCGATGTCTACCCTGGGGTAGAGAGACTTGGTCATGGCAAGTGCCTGGGCGACCCCCACTGTAACGCACTCATCCAAGTACTTCTTCTAGATACCCAGGGCTTCGCTAAGGCATTATGCTACTTGGGCAATTGAGTTGGAGCTGGACCCAGGGTGGTGCGGCTGCATGATGTCAAGGAGAGTCTTCGTAAAGTCAACGATGATTTACTGTGATTCCTTGATGATCTTGATTTCCTCCGCAAAGGCACCGAATTGGATCTTCGAGTTAGCCTAGGATGCTGCTCATGCATCAACGAGCATATCAGTTTGCTAGAACAAGTAGTCAGAGCTAATCTATAGTTGGGCAAGAAACTTACTAGCATAGTTGGCTTCCACGTTCGCCTTGGCCTTCTCGACTTCTTTCAGTTTCTTCTCGAGGCGCTCGTTCTCTTTGGTCCAGGCGTTGAGCTCAGGCTCAAGGTCTGCAACACGAGACAGTAAAAGCTCCATAATGCAGAGGAGTGCGCTTGGGATTCACATGGGAAGACAACAACAAGGAGACTTACTTCTTATCTTCTCGGCTTGGGCCCAGTTCTCATCCCTGAGCTTGTCCACAGACCCCCTCAACCATTTTCTCTCTCCTAGCTAGTCCGCTCCAAGTCGTCCTGATGCGAGACTAGGTGCCCGATCTTCCGATAGGTTCGATTTGGCGACGTGTGGACGTTCATGTTTTGAGGCTTCCGATCAGCAGAACGTCACCTCGCACTCACTACACCCGTGCATCTTGTCGTTATCGGCCATGCTCTCACATAGTTGACCTAACCACGAAGGTTTTCCTCCTGCAAACAATGGAAGAAATTTGCAAGAACAAAGAAAACACAACCTGAATTGCAGATGAATGTTTAGCACACGATGTTGGGGTTCTACAAACCGATCTAGGCGGCGAAACTGCAATGGCAGAATAATCTAAGCAAAACCCGACTTTAAATGATGATGGCTACTGTATATATATGAGTTGGGACGTCCTAGGGTTAACCCTAGGGCGCACACCCCTTGGGCTTAGCCCACGATACAATTACAATGCCCAAGGCCCAAAATAGACTCGGACTGAAAGAGGTATGTGTCTTGTTTCGATAGTTTCGGACAGCTCAGGAGGAATTTTGACGTGAAACCAAACCATTTGAAAGTATACTCCATAAGCTTTCCAACAAGTACTCATAGACCCTGAAAGTCCTTTTAGATCAGCGGCTAGGTCCGTTTGAAGTTGATGCTGTTAGGTAGTCCGAATCCAAAACGTGCAGAACTTCATCTCTTGCCTTCTATGGACCAAAAGTGACGTGGTGATGTGGGAGTAGACTTGGGTAAGGTCTTGGTTTGGTCCCCAATCAACTTCTTTGATTATCCATGCGTTCCTTGCGCTCGGTCTCTTTCCCTTCACCCAAGCAATTATCTCTATAAACAAGAACACACAAAACTCATAGTGCAGTAACGGCTGTTCAAATATATAACACGTAAACCTTACGTAGAAAGCATGCACCTTTGGTTAATGAATACATAAGGTAGCTATGGTCATATCCGAGCTAGTGATGTCCTCATCATCCTCCCCTTCTTGATTGGAAACCGTTCGCGGTTTCACCTTGTCATTAAGCCTGATGAACATATCTTTATCTTTCATAGCATAGGGTGAGGTAGTATTGTGCATATGGTTGGATTCTGAAATTTTTAAACACGGAGAAGACTTTGTAGTGTTGTGCAGCTCACAACACTCTCCTTGAAAACCAACATGTAACTCATTTAAACAACTAGAGGAACTAGATAGAGAATTATTTATACTTATGTGGTCCTCTAGACAAGACATGTCATTATGAAAAGGAGGTATATTAAAATTCGAACAAATATATACTCTATGAACATTATATTCTCCTTTTTTATCATAATTGCCAATACATGAAAATCATATGAGAAGGACATGGCAAATCAGATCTAGCAAATAATTTCTTCTCTAAACAATTGAGTGGACAAAGATCATCAAATTGAATATAGCCACAAATATTTAAAGAAGATAGCAATCTAAGCTTTTCATTCTCGCTAGCAATGTGAACAACATGTCTAAGATCAGCACATGGTTGTTCAACAACATTACTAACATGTTCATTCACTAGTTGTAGCATGGATATAAGTGAAGCATTGCACAACTCTTCTTTATCACAAGAAATAGGAACCAAATTATCATGTGACAATGGTAATTTAACACACGATTCTACTGGTGTTTGCTCTAAACTAACATGATTAGTGGGCATATATAGCACATCAGAATTGTCCATACCTTGAGTGAATGTAGCACCATTTCTGTTACCTTTGTTCTCATTTTCAAAAACTGTAGGTGCACTCTTAATTAAACCATCTTGAAACATGCATGGAACAATAGGTGGATCTTCTTTCTCTATGTCTTTCTTCTTTTCCTCATTACCTTGGGTCTTCTCAAATACCTGCATAGAAGTTTTACCTAAGGCCGGCGGTGGTGACAACGCTGCTACAACAGTGGCAGGGGAAGAACGCGTGCTCGCTGGTGGTGGTGCTGTATAATTACATGAAGAAGGGAACGGCTTAGTCGATCCTACGGTTGTCGTTGTTCATGGCGTGAAGGAAATGCCAAAGTTGCTCCGGTTCCTCTATTGACGTTCCTGCAATTCTTTCTCTGCAAGCATAGCAAGCTGGACCAAATGATTGACAGTACTATATTCCTTATAATCAACAATATCCTAAATTTCACGCCTCAAACCACCATAAAAACGATAGATTTTATCCTCTGTATCCTCCACTACCCCACAACGATACATTTTATCCTCTGTATCCTCCACTACCCCACAACGAATCATGCTCTTCTGAAGCTCAGCGTAATACTCCGGAACAGACATAGTACCTTGTTCTAAACGTTGCAGTTTCTTACACAAGTCACGTTGATAGGAAAGAGGAACAAATCTATTTCGCATGGCTTGTTTTAACCTATCCCATGTACCAGGTTGTAAGTTGAGATTACCTAATTCTTGCCACCAGATTTTAGCAAAATCCTTGAACTCACTTGTAGCTTGCCTAACCCTATGTACCTCAGGAACTAGGTGTGAGTTAAACTTTTGTTGTACTATCATCTCCCAATCAAGGTAAGCTTCAGGGTCATATTTTCCAGAAAATGAAGGTAAGGTAAATTTGACTTTAGCAAAAGGATCATCATTACCTCACCCTTGGTGGCGGTTACCTCCCACACCTTGCCGGTTGAATCACAGCCGTTGCCATAGGCATTCGTCACGAAATTCAACGCGTGCATCACTATTGTCGGCTTCCTCTTCTTCATTACCTCCGTCATCATCAACAAGTGGTGGTGTTGGGTGAAGGTTTGCTGCCAGCTGCTCGATGCTATTAGTGAGGGTGATAATGCTCCCACTATAGCCTGGAGGTCTTCCCTCATAGCATTCGTGGCAGCTATATTTTCCTCAATCTTTTGATCCAGCTTAGTGATCTCCTCTTTTGAAGCACAATCAGTGAAATCATTCACCTCACCTGCCATGGTTAGTAGAAAATAGGAAACAAACAGCACAAAAGTATGATCCCTATTGTCGATGCTTTGCACCGGCAATAAAACTATGGGGCTACTCGGCGAGGGTGAATTCAGTGGACTGCAGAGGAACACGGAAGAGTTATACTGGTTTAGGCCCTCAAAGTGAGGTAATACCCTACGTCCAGTTGAGGTGTTATTCCTCTGAGGTGTTTGATGATCGGTGATCTTGTTCTTCTTCTTGCCCTGAGGGGCGCCCTGCCTCCCTTTATATACTAGGGGACAGGGGTACATGATAAGGATCCCAGCCGGATACGGCCAAGGGATTTCCTCCTTAGAGATAGAGTCCTATCCGACTAAGACTATGTTTCCTTATTATACAAGGCAAAGCCTACCGGATGCTATCTTATCTCCATTACATAGTACAGCCCCATCCTCTATCCGAGTGGCCCATGTACTAGTAATGAGGTACCCGGGGCCCATGGCCTCCACAATAGCCCCTGAGACCTTCATAGTTGAGTCACAGCTGATGCCGAGTGCTCGTCCTCCACGGTGAAGGTTGCCCGAGTGCAATGCCCCCGAGTACTCTTTGTCCGAGGAAGTCTTCTTCCGAGTCCTGCTTCATGTCAGCTGGCAGCGAGGCTATGAAGGGCTTCATGTAGATATATGAATAGTATGCGCCGAATAGGCGCACCTATTAGGTGTAGCCCCCGACTTTGTGCTTAATTGTGAAGACAATTAAACATAAAGTCAAAGATCTTTAACCTGGAAGTCTTTCCCGAGTAGATTACTACTGGTATATGAGACTCTTCGGTATCATGTCAACCGAAATAAATTTTATCTTGCCGAGTAGAGAGCTACTCGTACATAGGACTCTTCGACTTCATGTCAGTTAGAATATATGTTTATAGTCTTGCTGAGTAGGATGCTACTTGTATATGGGACTCTTTAGCGTCATATCGGCTGGAAAAAGGGGGTTTATAGTCTTTTCCGAGTGGCGTCCCACACAAAAGTTAGACTCCTCCGCATCATGTCAGCGGGAAAAGGTATTTATAGTCTCTCCCGAGTAGTGCACTACTCGGAAGTTAGACTCTTCCGCATCATGTCAGCGGGTAAAATGTCGCTCATGGCAACTGATGGCCACGCATGTAGGCTGAGTACCACTTTATGAAAATAAATCCACGGCGTGGTTAGGTGTACTCGAGCAAGATACCTGCATCTCCAATTTTAATGAAGACCAGCTGGTGGTCCTTGTAAGGATATATCCTTGAGACCTGGGGGATAAAACAGATACCCAAACATATATGTTTAGCAATAAGGCTCTTATAAAGCATATCTGTTTACCTCATCGGCTCCTGTTGGTAACACCAGCGCTATAATTTCAACTCAACCTGCAGGCGGCCCACATGGAGCATGCTACTGTAGGAACTCATATCTTGATGGCCCATCGCTGACTGTGTAGGCCCAAGCCCATGTAGTTGGCATCGGCTCTATAAAACCAGGGAGAGAGAAAAAGATTCCTTCATCTCCCCCAAATCAGCCAATCGCTTCGTCTTCCTCCTTCACGCCCAACTTTTCGTCTCTCACCCGGCTAGGGTTATCTACTGCTGTTCCCCATCTAAACTCGGGCGATTCCAATCCGCTCCGTTTGTCCCAAGCCCCCGATCTGTTTTTCCCCAAATGTCGCCGCCTCCAGTCATGCCGAAGGCTTCAGATCTTGCGGGTGCGCCGGGAAGTTCTTGGCCGGTGTCGGATTGTGGCTTAGTGAAGCTGCGGCGGCTAGAGAGTGAACTGAAGTTGCCCAGTCAGGAGGTGATTCGCTGGTGGCCGGCTAGGGATGAGTTGAGCCCAAATCCCCGACCTGGTGAAACGGTAGTTTTCGCCTCTTTTTTCGATCGAGGCTTGTGCCTTCCGTCTTCTGATTTCTTCCGCCGCATCCTTGACTTCTATAAGCTAGAGTTGGTGCATTTGAATCCCAACTCAATTCTTCAAATCTCTATCTTTGTCACTCTGTGCGAGTGCTATTTGGGTGTGGAACCCCATTTCAACTTCCTTAGGTATTTGTTCCACATTAAACCTCAGCCCTCCAAAAATAGCATCAATGTAATTGGGGGGGCTGGTCTTCAATTGAGGAGTGATAGGAAAAAGTCGTATCTTGATCTTCCCTTGAAATCCTCCTTGAAGGGCTGGCACAAGGAGTGGTTTTATTGCGCAGATCTTGCTCCCTCCTTGCGGCCATTCACCGGCTCGCCGCCCGTAGTTTTGCCGAATTGGTCGGCGGACCCGACCTATGAAGAGATGGGTCAAGTGCACCAACTGCTGACGAAGTTGGATAATTTCAAGAAGGCCGGTCTGACTGGTCCCTGGGTGGCCAGGCGGTTCCTGACTCGGCGCTTCCAGCCCCTGAAGCTGAGGAGCGCGTTTGGCTGGGATTACCAGGGAAAACATGACCCTGACCGAGTTAGCCAGGAATCAGCCGATGAGTGGAAGGTGACGGAGACCTTGTTCGGATACTTCTCCAGCGGGGTAATTGAGACCGAGGACAAGAAGAGACGCATTGCGTCTTACAGGCGCAGCTAGCCCCGGTCCGAGGTAATCCGTCTCCCCTTCGTAGCGCATGCCCGTGGACTCGGATGTCTAAGTCCCCGGCAGTATATGTTGTGTCTTGTTGAATTTATTGTAGTGGTGCGTGGAGTTTGATGAGGACTCCCACCGTTGTCGGCCGTTGTGTCGAAGAAGAGGCGAGAAGTCCCTCAGCTGCCCAACCCGACTCCAAGAGAGTGGGGAAGAAGCCGATATTATATCGGGGCGAGGGGGCCATGACGGCGCGCGCCGTGGCCGGAAGCCTGAAGATAAAGGACGCCATCGCCGCGACACCCAAGCGGTCAAGTCCTAGGTTGAGACCTGCGGGTTTGAGCCCGACGTTGTCGAGCCCGGCCGCGGGCACCTGAGGGGCCGGCTAGAGCAGACGCCGCCAGGGACGGAGGCACCCAAGCCGACCACACCGGAGTCGGGGCCGACTCGGGTTGATGCACCACCGCCGACTGTGACGCTGACCGGGCCGACTACCGGAGCTAGCGCTCCGCCACGGACCGGGTCACCCGGCAAGAAGCTGAATTTCTCCAAGAGGTGCGCTGCTCCGGGTCTTCTGAAATCCTTGTGTGTTGAAGCAGTGTCGTGATGTATTGTTTCATCGTGTAGGAAGCGGGCCGATATCGATCTCAAGGAGGTCGACTCGACCGCTCCCCTTGATGAGCCTGCCCCAGCTGAGCTGGTGGCCGCGGACATACCTGTTGAGCCGGTGGCCAGCCTAGTCACGGAGACCGAGGTGGTCCCGACTGTAGGGTCGCTGCCGCCACCCAACCGAGAGGCGGCTGCTGAGGCTGAGGCCCCAGCCCCTGAAGCATCGCTCGTCGCAGAGGCCGCGGCTGGAGCCCCTGAGCCGGTCCCCGAGGTCGCAGGGGACGGTGGCGCTGAGGCCAGGACCCCATCACCGTTGTGGTTGTCGTCGTCGTCATCGCGCTGCGGAGATCCCGCATCTGCCCAGATCGAAGCTCCTCACACATGATGCCCCGGACATTTACATGGACGGCTCCTGATGGGACAGCGAAGAGCTTCAGGCTTGATGAAGTCATTGCGAGGAGAGAGCACGAAAGCTTGCTTCGCGCCGCCATCAGCGGGTCCAAAGGAGTCGCGGTATGATTCTTGTGGTAGAGCCTTGGCAATCTTCTTGTTTTGATGCCTGACTCTATCCTTGGTTTGTCTCTTATCCTGAGCAGAAGCTTGTCGACCGCAATGAGGTGATGACGGAAATCTTGGTCGAGGTGGCTCCCACCTTGCAGAACTGGAGCGCTCGGGTATTGAAGGCCGAGATGGAGGAGCGTCATGCGGGGAGGGAGGCCTGGCTGAAGAGTGGGGCCGATCAGCTCAGGGCGGAGACATGGGCCCTAGCCGGAAAGATCAAAGGTAAGATCCGAATATATCTTCCCGACCGAACCGTTGATGCATTTGTCCAGCTGCGCTGTTCCCGACTGCCCAGTTATGTCATGACTGCACGGTTGAGCTCTTGGCTAATCTGTGGTGCAGCCCTCGAAGCGGAGTTGAAGACCCGAACAGAGAGGGAATCGCAGCTGAAGGAAGCTGAAGAAGCCAGGGCCGAGCTTGAGAAAGTCAAGGCCGACCTGACAAAGGCCAACACCGAGCTTGACCGGGAGAAGGCCGAGTTGGAGGAGACCGTCGCCAAGCTCGGTAAGGAAAAAGCTAAACTGGAGAAGACTGTGGCCGGGTGGGAGGCCGACTACGAGAGTAAGTCCTCAACCCGACAGCGATCTTAGCCAATTCATTAGTCGTTCCGTCTGTATCCGAATCTGACAAGTTTACTTGCCGGCGGACCTGGGCAGACATGAGAGCCAATGTCCGGGCCCAGTATCGGTTCTACACAGAGGAGATAAGAGTGATCAGGGAGTCACAGGAGGCCCTCGTCGGGTCCGTGAAAGGGCTCCTTGACCTCATAGATCCCCGCCCTGTGGGGACCAGTTGCAGCAGAATCCCCCAGATAGAGGCGCGTCTCGAGGATGCACCGAGTGCCTTGAAAAAGTACTCGGATGAGCATGTTGTCGCCGGCGTGGCCCAGACCCTAGCGATGACCAAGTCCATCTACCCAAGGGCGGATATTGAAGCCATCGGGGAGGGGTTTGCCGAAGAGACGACGTCCGACGAGGCGCTGGAGCTGATCGCCCGGGCGAAGCCGACTGCTGAAATAATTACCCGAGACCTGGGTCTGTAAGGGCAACATGTTATGTAGTCGGTGTATATAAACTTTTGTTAAACAAGCATGTGTAAATATGTGTGTAGTGCCGCCAAGCTCATTACTCAGTCGTCATTAGCTTTACCTGACCGTGTAGTGTGCACCGAGTTAGTCTATTAGAACTTAATAAAAACGTTCAAAGTAAGAAGCTGTACTCGGGCAAACGTCACAGTCGTAGTAAGGCTTCATAACCGAAGTAAGATAAGCTCGTATGTTATTGACAGGACACATATACATGCAGCCCCCGACTACTACTCAGTTGATTCAAGCGGCGTAGTGAGTCAGAAGAACTGTACACATGAAAATTATAGAACTCAGGTATAGAAAGGACGTAGCTGTTCTATGTTCCATGAGTTGCTGATGAGAACGCCGTCTTCTGTCTTCAGTCGGTAGGTGCTGGCCGCATGACTTCGGCTATTATGAACGGCCCTTCCCAGAGTGGGGATAGTTTATGCCTGTCTTTGGTGGTTTGTATTTTCCTCAGAACGAGGTCCCCGACCAAAAAGGCGCGGCCACGGACATTGTGATTGTGGTAGCGACATAGGCCTTGAAGATACCTTGCCGACTGGATTGTTGCGGTGTCTCTTGCTTCTTCCAGCTGATCTAGCTCGACCAGTCGGGTATTGTTGGAGTCATCTTCTGAGTAAGCCTGGACTCGCAGAGAGCCGAACTGTAACTCTGTGGGTAGCATAGCCTCGGCGCCGTAGACCAAGAAGAAAGGGGATTGCCCTGTTGCCCGACTAACCGTGGTTCTGAGAGACCAGAGAACGGATGGGAGTTCTTGTACCCACCGGCCCGCATATGGTTGTAGTCGATCGAATATCCTGGCCTTGATGCCTTGTAAGACCATGCCGTTGGCTCGTTCGACCTGCCCATTGCTCCACGTGTGTGCCACAGATGCGTAGCAGATCTTGATGCCGAATTCTTCGCAGAAGTCTTGGAAAGCGCCGGCTGCGAACTGAGTACCGTTTTCGGTGATGATGCGGTTAGGGACCCCGAATCGGTATAGTATACTCAAGATGAAGTCCTTTGCTCGTGCCGCTGTAATTGTTGCAATGGGTTTAGCCTCAATCCACTTGGTGAATTTATCCACCGCGACGAATAGATGTGTGAACCCTCCTGGCGCTTTCTTGAAAGGCCCGACCATATCGAGCCCCCATACTACGAATGGCCAGGAAATGGGAATAGTTTGAAGTTCCTGGGCTGGGAGATTTGTTTGTCTTGCGTAGAACTGGCAACCCTCGCAGTTGCGAATGATGTCTTTGGCGTCTGTTACTGCTGTGGGCCAGAAAAATCCCTGTCGGTAAGCCTTTCCGACTAACGTCCTGGATGCGGCATGGTTGCCACATATGCTCGAGTGGATCAAATGCAGAATCTGCTTGCCCTCCTCGGTGGTGACACAGCACATGAGGACACCGGATGCGCTCCTTCGGTACAGGTCTTCTCTGACTAGTAGGAAGCTTTTGCTTCGACGCTTGATCTGCTCGGCTTGACTGCGATCTTCTAGGAGTTCATCGTCCAGGAGAAATTTGACAACAGGAGTCCTCCAGTCTTGACATATGTGCAGCACCGTATTTGTGGCCAGGGTAGGCTCGCCTCCCGACTGCTCTAGCGCCGATTTCTTCTTGACTGATGGCTCCATGAGTTGCTCCACAAAGATTCCAGTCAGAACTGCTTCTCGCTTGGATCCCATGTTTGCCAGCTCGTCTGCCGCGTCGTTGTATTGACGCAGGACATGTGTGATTTCCAGCCCGTCGAACTTGTTTTCCAGCTTGCGGACCTCCTGACAGTATGCCGCCATGGTATCGTCGAGACAAGTCCAGTCCTTCATGACTTGGTTTACCACGAGTTGAGAGTCCCCGCGCACAACCAGTCGACGTATGCCGAGTGATATGGCGATGCGGAGCCCGTGAACAAGTGCCTCATACTCGGCGACGTTGTCGGAAGCCGGGAAGTGGATTTGTAAAACGTACTTCGGTTTTTCGCCAGTGGGGGAGGTCAATATGACTCCAGCCCCGGCGCCGCCAATCCGTAGAGAACCGTCGAAGTACATTGTCTAGTACTCTAGCTTTGCTGTTGGTGTGGGGAGTTGAACTTCTGTCCACTCGGACACAAAGTTGGCTAGAGCTTGAGATTTAATTGCTGTCCGTGGCTGAAAGGTGATGTCAAACGCCATCAGCTCGAGTGCCCATTTAGCGATTCGGCCGGTGGGCTCGCGATTATGAAGGACATCCCCGAGTGGAAATGTTGTGATCACCGTGACTTGGTGTGCTTGAAAATAATGCACCAGCTTTCGGACTGTGATGAGTAGGCCATATAGCAGCTTCTGGACCTGCGGATATCTCGTGTTCGAGTCGGCAAGGACTTCGCTGACAAAGTAGACTGGCCGCTGTATTTTTTGAATATGACCCTGTTCGGATCTCTCAACCACCAGCACCGTGCTGACTACCTGTGTTGTTGCCGCCAGATATAGCATTAGCGGTTCCTGGGGCAGAGGTGACGCCAACACGGGGGGTGATATGAGAATTGTTTGAAGTCTTCGAAGGCTTGTTGGGCTTCTGGAGTCCATTGGAAGTTGTCTGCCTTTTTGAGGAGCTTGAAGAAGGGCATGCCCCGTTCGCCCAGTCAGGAAATAAACCGGCTGAGTGCCACCATGCAGCCTGTCAGCTTCTGGACATCTTTAAGGTTAGTCGGGGGTGCCATGTTCCTGATGGCGTTGACTTTCTCCGGGTTAGCCTCGATGCCGCAATGTGAGACGATGAAGCCAAGTAACTTTCCGGATGGCACACCGAAGGCGCATTTTTCCGGGTTCAACTTCATCTTGAATCTTCGAAGGTTTTGGAAGGTTTGTTCCAAGTCAGCGATGAGGTCTTCTTTGGACTTGGTCTTGATCACCACGTCGTCGACATAGGCTTCCACGTTGCGCCCGATCTGAGTGTGCAGACACCGCTGAATAGCCCATTGATAGGTTGCGCCCCGCGTTCTTCAGACTGAACGGCATTGTGATATAGCAATACGCTCCAAACGGCGTGATGAAAGATGTCTTCAAGCAGTCTTCCTCCCTCAAGCCGATTTGATGGTATCCCGAGTAGCAGTCGAGAAAGCTGAGTAGGTCGCACCCTGCCGTGGAATCAACCACCTAATCTATCCGGGGAAGACCAAATGGGTCCTTGGGGCACGCTTTGTTGAGGTCGGTGTAGTCGACGCACATGCGCCATTTACCGTTTTTCTTCTGGACTAGAACTGGGTTTGCCAGCCAATCCGGGTGGTAGACCTCCTTGATGAACCCGGCTGCGAGGAGCTTGGTAATTTCCTCTCGAATAGCATCTTTGTGATCTTGAGCGAAGCGCCGCAGCCGTTGCTTGACTGGCTTGGCGTCTGTCTTCACGTTTAGGGCGTGCTCGATCACCTCCCTTGGTACGCCTGGCATGTCGGACGGTTTCCACGCGAAGATATCCTTGTTGGCTTGGAGGAAGGTGACGAGCGCGTCTTCCTATTTGGGGTCGAGTCCGGTCCCGACTAGAGCAGTCTTGGAGGGGTCAGAAGGGTCCAGGGGGATCTTCTTCGTGTCAGAGTCCGCTGAAATTCCCGACTTCGCTGCTTTTTTTGCCGGAACTTGATCTTGCTCGACTTTTGTTGTGACGGCTTGCCGAATGCTATCACGCCCGACTGCCGCCTCTTGTGATTGAGCCAGTTCGTAGCTCTCCTTGTCGCAGGTGAAGGCTTGCTTGATGTCACTGCGGAGGGAGAGGACTCCCGCTGGCCCAGGCATCTTCAGCACCATGTATGTATAGTGCGGTATCGCCATAAATTTGGTGAGTGCCGGTCGTCCGAGTATCGCGTGGTACGCGGTCTCGAAGTCGGCGACCTCGAAGCAGACGTTTTCTATGCGGAAATTATCTCGTGTGCTGAAGGTTACCGGCAAGGTTATCTGCCCGAGTGGGGTTGATGACAGGCCGGGAATTATCCCGTGGAAGGGCGCGGTGCTCAGCCGTAGTTCTGAACGAGGAATTTTCATCTCGTCCAAAGTCTTGGCGAATAGGATATTGAGCGCGCTGCCTCCATCAATGAGGATTTTCTTCAGCCTGATGTTTCTGACGACCGGGTCCAGGATGAGTGGATAGCGTCCCGGGTGGGAAACCCAATCTAGGTGATCTGCGCGGTTGAAGGTGTTGGCCATCTCTGACCAGCGCAGGTATTGGGGGGTATCTGCCGCGGAGACCGTGTTGATGTCGCGCGCTGAAAGCTTCTGTTTGCGCTTGGACTCGTACGTGAGTGGCCCCCCGAAGATGTGGTTGAGCTCGGCTTGAGGATCTTGGAAATCGTCAGCCGGACCCGAGTCTGGCTTGTCTTTGTCCTTGTCGGCGCCAGACGATGAAGCCTGCTCGGAGGCAAACTTCTTGAGCATGTAGCAGTCTTTGGCCGCGTGCTTGCCCTTGGGGTGAAAGGGGCATGGCCCGCTCATGACTTTCTGGTAGTCGTTGTTCCGCTGGGGCTGCGGCCGACTGCGCTCCATGTTGGCCACCTCGTTGTCCAACTTCCTCTTGCGGCTGCCAGACTTGTTTTGAGACGGCTCATTGTCGGCTTTCGCCTTCTGGTCTTTCTATCGGAGCTCCTTCTCGTCGAGGGCCTCAGCGACCGCCTCGACCAAGTCGGCGTATTTGTTGGCCATGTCGAAGAGCGCCTGGACCGTGGATAGTGGCTTCCAAGTGAATTTTGCGATAAGCGGAGCGTCTTTTACCCGCTTGCGAAAGGTGGCGGTGACGGCCTCGTCTTTGACAGTTGGAATTTGGTTTCACTTCTCGGAAAACCTTTTGATGAATTCACGCAAAGACTCGTTTTTCTTCTGGTGCAGTTGATAAAGATCATGCTCCGAAGCGGGTCTGTCGTAGGTCCCCTGGAAATTAGCGATGAACCGCTCCCTGAGTTGTCCCCAGGAACCGATCGACCGCCTCGGGAGGCCTGTCAGCCATGTCCTCTCCGAGTCGGCTAGCGCGACTGGGAGGTAGTTAGCCATGACTCTGCTGTCGCCCCCAGCAGCTCGAACTGCTAGGGTGTAAACGGTGAGCCAGGACTCGGGGTTTGTCTTGCCGTCGTACTTTTCGATCCCGGTGGACTTAAAGCCAGTCGGCCAAAAGACGTCCTGTAGCTCCTGAGTGAAGGCTGGGATGCCTTCATCTTTGTGAGGGCTCCGACTCTGATCTTGGCAGTGCAACTACTTGTGGTGGAGACCGAAGCGCTCGTTTTCATCCTCCAGTCGGCGGCGTTCATCTTTTTCGCGTTCTTCACGTTGAGCGTTTAAGGTGTGGCGAAGGTCACGGTGCAGTCGCACTCGGAGGTCTTGGTTGGGTCGGCGATCGTACTGGCGACGCCGCCGGTTGTCATTGTTGGTGTTGCCGAGCGTGGTTTGCCGGGACTCTTCGCGTTGCCGACTGGAGCCGGCCACCCAGCGTTGCGTTGACGCAGATGAGTCTGCCGCTGGAGAACCCGACCGGTTGGTTGGTATAACTGTGTCGCCCGACTGCTGTTGCTGCTGACAGGCAGTAGCTGTGATCATCGCCTTGATCTTAGCGATAGTCGGGGTGGCCTGGTGATCGGCCCCAAGCTGGAGTGTGTCCAGCAGAGTTGCGGCGGCCACAACGTTCTGTTGTGGCATGACAAAGATCTTGTGGTCGCCAATCTTGGTTTGGAGGATCTGTTGCTGAGCGACTCGCCCAGCCTGGCATAGCTCGTCATTGCGGGCCTCGCAGTTGGCCTCCTCCTGTCATAGTCGGCGTGCCTCCTCCTATTGCTCCTCTTGTAGTCGGCGTACCTCGGAAGGTGGTGTTGAAGCCATGAAGATCTCGCGGGAGAGGAGGAAGCTTGCCGAATTAGAGTCCGAACTAGCGCTCAAACCGCTATCCGACTTAGTGTCGGACTCCAAATAGTTTATCGGAGTAAGAACGACTCCGACCTCTCTAGATCCAATCTGAAACGGTGCTTGGCCGTGTCCAAACTGAGTTGCTGGAGATCGGGTCTGCTGCGCGGGATTTAGATGCGCAGCGTCGCCGGAGCAGTGAGGGAGATTGACGACCTCTCCCCTTCTCGGCCCAACCTGGGCTGGCTCAAGGCCTAGCGCAAGTCGGACGCCGAAGGAGAGGGTTGTCCTGATGCTTGGCGATGTGAAGGACTACCGCAGTAAGTCGGGGAAGGAGATCGCGACGTCCTGTGAGCCGACTGGCGCAATGTCAGCTAGTTCCTCGGCTGGTGAGATTGGATCTGCCTTAGCCAAGGTGTGAGATTGCCGAGTTGATCGACAATGAAATCTAAGCTCCCGAAGGTCATTGCGTCTCCAGGGGAAAATTTGTTGCTGTTGACTCCGTTGATTGAATCCATCGAATCTGCTGATGAGGAGTTCGCCGGAACCCCTACCTGGCACGCCAACTGTCGATGCTTTGCACCGGCAATAAAACTATGGGGCTACTCGGCGAGGGTGAATTCGATGGACTGCAGAGGAACACGGAAGAGTTATACTGGTTCAGGCCCTCAAAGTGAGGTAATACCCTACGTCCAGTTGAGGTGTTATTCCTCTAAGGTGTTTGATGATCGGTGATCTTGTTCTTCTTCTTGCCCTGAGGGGTGCCCTGCCTCCCTTTATATACTAGGGGACAGGGGTACATGATAAGGATCCCAACCGGATACGGCCAAGGGATTTCCTCCTTAGAGATAGAGTCCTATCTGACTAAGACTATGTTTCCTTATTATACAAGGCAAAGCCTACAGGATGCTATTTTATCTCTAATTACATGGTTCGGCCCATCCTCTATCCGAGTGGCCCATGTACTAGTAATGAGGTACCCGGGGCCCATGGCCTCCACACCTATCAACTACTAGGCACTAGAACACACTCTCAAGTGTCTTACCTTGCTCTTACAAAAATCTTACCAATTGAAGCAGGCGGTACGACTCGGAGAGGTGGGATGTTTGACCACGGCAGGGGTGCGATTGCAAGGATCAACCTGTACTGACCAAAAGTGTGTGGATCTCAGAAGGCAGTGTATTATAGCAAGGGTTAGCAAAATTCAATAACAAAATAGCGAAGTTGAAAAAGAGTCCCAGATACTTGTAGCAACCGCTGGCCGAGACACGTTCCTAGAACCAGCCTAACAAGCGAGAGTAAGAAACAAAGGACTTAGGATAGCTCTCTCTCACCAAGTCTCTCAAATATCTCGATAGATCAGCAAGACTGCTCACTGAAAATAGCCCTCTCTCAACAAGTCTGCACACTTCTTTTGCTCCCTTTTTCTGATCACTTTCCTTTTTTTGATCTCTCTCTTTTTTACTCCTTTTATATATATATATATTTTTTCTCAACTAGGAACTCAAAAACAGTAAAACCTCAGGAAGGAGCAGCTCAAGCCGATGTAGGATGTGGCCTGGAGAGATTTGTGAGCGTGCTCTGAAAAGCATGCAGTAACTTTGAGGCTCAAAAACTCAGTCTTGTAGGTTGAATTTCATGATTTTAGGTCAGCCAAACCTGACTAAATTGGGGAGGAGCAGATGTAAAATTTTCTGTAGATGTCCGCAGATATAAAATTTGCCCAATTCTGAGTCCGTATCCAAAAGTTATGGCTGTTTTAAGATAGGTAGCGCGAACTAGGGTTTCGCGGCTCAACCCTATTGCTCCAGCTAGAGTATAAGTGCCAATAGGTCAAGCGGGGCTAACAAGGAGGCTAGCGATGCAGGGCGATTGACACAAGGCGGCTTGCGACCTATCTAAAAAGGCTTGCGAAAGCGGGTTAAAAGCTCAAGGCGGCTTGCAGTCCGAAACCGAGTAGAACTCGATCTCTCAAGGCAGACTCTCGTGCAATGCAACAGCTAGAACTAGAACCACGAACACGACTCTAAACCAGCGACCACTAACTTGACCTAGGACACAGACTCAACAAAGCAAAACAGAAATAAATTTTGCAAAGGCACAATTAGTGTTATGCCCTATTGTCATTAGAGTGCACAATTAAATTTTTTGTATTGTCACTTCTTGCAAGATAAGTTTGCAATATTTTAAACCCTCAATAATTAAACCCTAAACTGGCAAAAACAAAATACTACTAAAAGTGCATCAAATTGAACAGAAGTGTATATGGGAGATAATTTATTCAAATATTAGTTTATTTATCATGAATTAATGTAATTTTTATAGAATTTAATTCATTAGTTTAGACCTATTAAAATTTCCAACAAATTTCAGCCAGGGTCCTTTTCTTTGATTTTCTGTGAGCAAACCATTTTGATTTTTGGTGTGAAACTTTCAAAAATGGAACCTTGGTAGTCTGGGCTAGCTACACAAAAATCACCATATTTTTAACACCAGTTTTGCTTAGCTCTTATTTTCACCAAATAAAAATAATAACTATTCAAGCAGTGCCTTCCAACCAAAATGTGTACCAAAATGTATCCTACAACCAGAAAATTTGGCTTAATTTAATTCTCAAAGAAACTACATAAAATGATAGGAGCAAGCCACTAGGAAACAATTGAACTGCAGAAAACTGTGTTACTGAGCCTATTTCATTTTTTTGCTACATTAAAAATATAAGGCCTCTAGCTTTGAAACTTGGCAGTTTGGTAGAACATATATTCACCTACAACCATAAATTTCTCCAACCCAAGAAACCCTCAGCAGCTTGGTGAAATCTCCAGTGCAAAACAGCCCACAAACACAGCTTCCTAGACTTAGCCAAATCCTTGAGTTTCTCTCCAATTACAGTGCCAAGTGGGACCCACTGACTCCCAGGACCCACCTGACAGTCAAAGACACCGCCCAAGCTCGCCACATGCCCAGGAACTCTGCCACGCTTCTCTCCACGCGTCGGCGTCAAACCGAAACACCATGGCCGACCCTCTCCACGTCAAGTTCCACCTTTTGGATTGATAATTCGCCATTAGTAACCTCTCCTCGACCTAGTCATGTTCTCCAGAGAAAAACCAACCTTCTACCTCGGGAGAATCAGCTACAGCCTCGTCTTCCCCGACACCGGCAGCTGTTCGATCCAAACCAACTCAACCCCGGTGAGCCTTGCTCGTTCTTGACCACGAGAATGTCATCCCAGTCTTCCGATCGATCCATTTTTGTACACTTTACCTTAGGATTTGCCTGCCGGAGTCGCCACCGTGCACTGCCTCTGTCCTGCAGAGTGCCGCCGTGACATCGCCGCCATCCCGACGAGCTCCGACAACCCCGACCTGAATCATTTCACCGCCAGCATCGCCTTGGTCCCAGAAGACTCTGGTCTCGACCAATCGAACCGCAGTGCTATGTACCAAGAGATCAACGCCGTCTTCTTTCCCTCCAGTCAAGTTGTCGCCACCGTCGATTCGTCCTCTCCGGTGAGCTTCCTTTCGATTCCTCGCTCTCTCACCATCCCTAGGAGGTCCCTAACGTTATAGACGTCTTACCTTGGTCTTAGATCAACTGGAGTGAGTTGCCGCCGTGAACCCATGGAATTTCACCGCCGCCAGACTGTCTTCACCGTCGCCGCCACTGTCCATTGTTCCTCCACCTCGGGTAATCGCATAGTGAGCTTCCTGGGAACCCATAGGAGCTTCTGCATACCTCACTCTCTCGAAATAATAGCCGCAAGGCTATATGCACCATACACCCGAGAACTAGCCGCCACGCGAGCTCGTCTCCAGTGAGCCTCCGTCCACCTCTAATGTCCGCACCTGCATCCACGGGTCCGCCTCATCTTCCTCTACCCTTTTCCTTATGGATGCAACCCAGGCCGAGCCGCCGTTTGCCGCCGGCGCCGGTGAACAGAGCCGGCGGCCTAGCCTGCCTGCACCTCCTCTGCTCTGTCTCACTGTCGTGTGGGCCGGGCTGAGGAAATAAGAAAAGAAAAGAAAAGGATGAACTGATTTATTTTTCCAACAGAAAAATGGCCAACCTATGAAAATCCATAACTTTTTCAGTTTTACTCCTTTTTGAGTGAACTAAATTTTGTTAGATTCAGTAAAACATGTACTTTATTTTTGTAAATTAAAATATGACACTTTGTGTATGTAAATCATATACCAGAGTAAAATGATATAAATGGAAAATAGAGTATATATTTTTCCAAGGTGCATAAAAGCTTCATTCTATTTCCAAAAATAAATTGGACCTAGGACCAGTAAGCTCCTTTCTGGCATGATTGTCACTTCTGTAAAGTATTACAACACTTTTATATACTAAAATGTATTTCAATAATCATTAATGTATAGGGACTTCAAAATTTATAATAAATTGATTATAGATCCAAATTGAGTAAACCCAACTTTGTTAGAACCAGTAGGTTATGCTCATTTATATAAAAATACATGCCTTCTTGAAATATTATCAGAAAATGTCAGTAAATATAACAACTTCAGTTTACAATAAAATATTTACAGAACTGCCATTTTCAGCCTTCCTACCTTGTTATTTTTGTAACTCATAAACCGTAAAAGATTTTGAAATGTTTCTTTCACTAAAATTCACTTTAAAATGTTAAATACCTACTGTATTTATCTCATAATTAATTGATCATGTTGCATAGACATATTTAATTGATTCTTACTTGCATATTCGCTTTTTATCGGTAGATTCGGACAATTCGGAGTACGTGGAGCAAGAATTTGTGGTTGAGTGTGAACCATCATAGCAGCAAGGCAAGAATCTAAGCATATTGAACCTATGTCTTCAATAAATTGTTTTGTTTGTGAAAACAATATCTATATGCATGTTTGAGTCCATTTAAAATGGGAAAATGGGTAGAGTCAATATTGCCCAATTGTATGCATTTCCATTCCTTGGTTGTTGATTCCATGTTTTTACCTTGTCACCCCTGGTTAAGGACCTTGGAATAACTTTATTTTATCGAATGCTTAGCCATGCTTAGTTTTAGACTAAGAAAAATCCGATAGATGGAGCTATCGGTTCAAAACTAGTTTAATACGAATGGATGGGTTAAAATCTGAAAAGAATAACTTCTGATTTATAATTGAGAATATGTTTGACTTGGACGGATGATAGGGCAATGAAGGGATGGTGTTCCCCCGATGCATGTAGCTCCATCTGGGTTGTTAAGGACGGAACATGTTGACGTCTATTCAAGCACCTTACGTACTTCCACACGTCGGGAATGGGATGGCTTAACTTAGTAGCACGGGAGGCTGTGGCCATCTACGCCCGTCCGTCAGTCGTGAGGATGGTCTTTCCTTTGGAGGGCCTCATGTGCGCCTGGTTTTAGCCGGAGGTGCCTCCCACGACGGTGAGCCCGCCTTAGTGACCTGTGTGTGTGGCTAAGTCGTCAGGGGCCCAGATGTGGTTTAGGTGGTTGGAGCTGAGCGTGGGAAAGGTTTTGTTGTGACCTCTAGTCCGCACTCAATGTGTAGAGTGTGGGTACCGACGGGTACGGATCAAACTAGAGTGTAGCCGTTTGGCTTCTATCACATCGTGTGGGTTAAGATGTACACCTCTGATTAGAGTATGAACTATTCGAATAGCTGTGTCCATGGTTACAGGACGACTGCTTGATGTGTTAGTCAGTCTATGTTAGCATCCAACTTGGGATATGTGGTTATATCATGACTTAGGTTAGTCATGGATGGATCAGTGTATATGAGAGGTTTTGGTGTTAAATATGACTTGGTTTTAGTCATAAAAGATGGTATGCTTGTGTAGCATATTTATTTGGGCAATGGTGGCCCATTGTTGATGTTAGAGCATGGGATTGTGCTCATTTTCACCTCTTTATCAGAACATATTACTTGCTGTCATAAAGTTCATGTTTGCTCAATAAACTTAGCTTTATGCAAAACCAGATCAACATAGCCATATTCCTTGATGTAGAGACCAGCATTACTCCTTTGTACTATTAATATTGTGTAAGTCTAGCTAAGTACCATTCGTACTCACGCTGCATTTTTTTCAGGTGAGGATAACGATGATGTTGGTGTGGTCTACTATTATCCCGCCGAGAGTGGCGAGGATAATGTGTAGTTGAAGTTAAGCTCTACCCCAGTCGGTTGCCTTGTGGGGTTTGGTATGGCACCACTGGTTTTATCTTTTATGTCCACTTTTCCGCTGCTATCTTTTGTGCTACTCTGTGATGAATTAGGGTGTGTGAACCCTCTATGTAATATATTTAACCCTGCTGCCCTCTTATCCATTTTTAGAGTACTGGTGATGTTTATCAATTGCTAAGATGAACGTGTGGGACTAGAGCTTTCCTGGGCTAGTCACACATTAGTAAGAATTTAGAAATGATGAGATGCATGGATATTGATTTAACCGTAGACCATGTCCCCAGAAGTGTGTATCGTGTTTAGTCACCACCTTCGTGTGGTTTAACGGGCACACTTCGTTGTTTCGGACTGGTGAATCAACTCTCCAAATATCTCCTTATTTCTGAATTCGGCACTTTGGATTTGTATTATGAATGGGTAAATATTATGGCAAGGCTGCGATGAGGATGGATGGTTCCTGCACCTATTTGGTCTTGATTTGAGATCCCATCCATCTAGATATTTCGCATTGTCATAGTAATTACTCTCCATAATGCACTTCCGGGGTGTCCACAAATCTAAGCAAAACCCGACTCTAAACAACAATGGCTACTGTATATATATGAGTTGGGTTGTCCTAGGGTTAACCTTAGGGCACACACCCCTTGGGCTTAGCCCACGACACAATTACAAGGCCCAAGGCCCAAAACAGACTCTGATTGGAAGAGGTATGTGTCTTGTTTCGACGATTTTGACAGCTCAGGAGGAATTTTGACGTGAAACCAAAACCATCTGAAAGTAGACTCCATGAGCTTTCCAACAAGTACTTTGGATCCCGAAAGTCCTTTTGGATCAGCAGTAGGTCCGTTTGAAATTGATGCTGTTAGGAGGCCCGAATCCGAATCCAAAACGTGCAGAACTTCATCTCTTGCCTTCTATGGACCTAAAGTGACGTGGTGATTTGGGAGTAGACTTGGGTAAGGTCTTAGTTTGGTCCCCAATCAACTTCTTTGATCATCCATGTGTTCCTTGCGCTCGGTCTCTTTCCCTTCACCCAAGCAATTATCTTTGCAAACAAGAACACACAAAACTCATGGTGCAGTAACGGCTATTCAAATATATAACACGTAAACCTTATGTAGAAAGCATGCACCTTTGGTTGATGAATACATAAGATAGCTATGGTCATATCCGAGCTAGTGATGTCCTCATCATGTCCTTGGCCACCTTGAGTTGGCATAGCTGGAGCAGCTGAGGGGCGAGCTCGGTCAGGACCTTGCCCATTTTTTCAGAGCGGTCAACAACCTTCTGCTCAAAATATACCAAAGACAGTCAAAATCAACAGACAGAATACAAGATTCAAAAAATTCATCAGTCAGCAAACGCAACAGGATTGATAGTGTACCTGAATCCCCTTCGACATAGCAATTGCAGCGTACATCAGATTGGTCCTCTCTGTTAGGAGTTGCTTGCTCATCGTGTTCAAAACTCTCCACCACCCCCTCAGGAGTGACCCAATAAAATGTTCTGAGGAGGTTTGGTGGAGGAGCTCCAAGCCTAGGGAGATCACCCTCTTAAGAAGATGATGACAACTCCGGTGACGCGGCCCTAGGCCTCGGCTCAACCTCTACAGGGGCTTCTGGGGTCAGCTCAGGGGCTGGAGCTACAACTTCAACCATGGTGTCCTGGTTGGCTGCTACTGGTGGCTCGGCTGTCGGGATCGCCTCAGCCTCAGTAGCTAGGGCGGCCTCTGGCTTGGCCTGTAACATCGCTTGCTCTGGCTCAACCAGGACGGGTTCGGCAGCAGGGGTTGGTGGCACAGTCCCCCTAGGGTTTGTGTCACTTCGCTTCCTGTAGAAATTGTCAACAATTATGATATTACAACAACATTCAAGTTTCTCAGAAGATTGAAGATTTTATACTACCTCCTAGAAGTCTTGAACTTCCATATTGGTGCTTCGGTGGAGATCGGTGAGGGGCTTGACAGCCTACTTAGCGGCTGAGAGCCACCGGCTGTTGGGCTCGTCGGTGCAACGGTCAGTGAAGGCGAACTGGCCCTAGTCGGCACTGTGCCAGACGCAGCCGACTGGGGGGTCGAGGCACTCGGCGGTGTTGGCCTCGGGTTTGGCGGCCTAGGGGTTGAGCTGATGGGGTCCTTGATTTTTAAGCTTCCTTGCGCCGTACTCGACGTGCTCTTCTTCTTCCCGTAGTCAGTCACTGTTTTTTCCTAGCCCTCTTGGGGCTGGGTTGGGCAGCAGAGGGGCTAGCTGGGCATTTCCTAGGTCCCGCGACCGACTGGTCATAGGAATCAGTATTGAATTCCTCATGGTCCTGCAAATATTTGGATAACATCCATCATACATTGCAGAATTGGACAGGCATTCACAAACATTCATCACAGATAGATATCAAGCTAACAGCAAAATCACAAGATTACCGTTGGCCGGGGCCTGCCCTTACAATAGGGCTTGGGGGCTCGCTCCTCATCCTCAGTCTCCACAACCCCATTGATGAAGAAGCCTAACAAGGTGTCCGTTACCTTGTCCTTATCAGTGACATCGGGATACTCCCGGCTGGGGTCGTCTTTGCCCTGGTAATCCTAGCCAAAGTGGCTCTTGGCCTTCAATGGTTGGGTGTGGTGGTTCAAGAAACACCTCGCCACCCATGGACCTGTCAAGCCTATGCTCTTCAGGAGGTTGATCTTCTCCATCAGCTGGTACACCTGCCCCATTTCTTCGTATGTTGGCACAGAGGACCAGCTGGGCAGGACGGATGGAGGAGAGCCAGAAAAAGGGGGGAGAGAGGGTTCATGATTTAAATAGTAAAACCACTCTCGGTGCCATCCCTTAAGAGAAGTTTTTAGGGGGACATTGAGGTAGGTTTTCTTCATCTCATTTCTGAGCTAAAGACCTGCCCCCCCCCGATAGTCTGGATCTTGTTCTTGGAGGGCTGGAGCTTCATGTGAAAGAGGTATCGAAAAAGATTGAGATGTAGCTTGACCCCTAGAAAGGATTCTCAAAGGGTGGCAAAGATGGAAATCTGAAGAATCGAGTTGGGATTGAGATTCACCAACTCGATCTGGTAAAAGGCAAGAAGCTAGCGAAGAAAATCCGAGGAAGGGAGGGCCAAACCGTGGTCGAAGAATGAGGTGCAGACAACAGTCTCACCTAGTTTGGGGGCTGGAACGATTTCCCCTCAGCGGTGCGCTAGTGGATAACCTCTTGCTGCTGAAAAATCATCCGCTTCTCCTGGAGCTTCAACTTCACCAAGCCACAATCTCATACTGGCCATACTCTAGGCGCCATGTCAAGGATCTCGAACAGGGCCTTCAGCATTGCTAGGGGAAGGGGAGATCAATGGAAAGGTGTGCGGAGGTCGAGAATTGAAGTGGCGGGATGGAGCTGTACGGGTCTCTAGTTGGGGGCGTGATTAGCAATGAACCTTAGCGAGGTAGAAAGCACGAAGATTGGGCGTGGAACTAGAAGCTGAAATGATTTGGTGGATTGGGGAAGAAAGGGGAATCTTTTCTCTCTCCCGCTACCTTATAAGGCCTGAATCGGGTTAGTTGGCTTGGGCCAACTAGCTTGGTGATGGGCTGTAAGATATGAGTTTCTAAATAGCATGTCCCATTTGGCCGACTGCTAGCTGTGTTAAAATCACAGTGCAGATGCTATTTTACAAAAACCGATTAAATAATCAGATATACTTCATGTTAAGCCTAATTGCTGGACACATGTGTTCAGATATCTGTATTATTTAATAGGTATTGAGGATATATCCTTATAAGGATCAACAGCTGATCTCCATTAAAATTGAGGATGTAGGTATCTATCAAGAACACCTGACCACATTTTGGGTTAACAATCCATAAGGTGGTACTCGGCTTACAAGGTAGTATACTACTTGGAAAAGACTAAAAGGTTAAAGATCTTTGACTTTATGTTTAATTGTTTCACAATTAAGTACAAAGTCGGGGGCTACACCTAATAGGTGCGCCTATTCAGCATACACTATTCATATTTTCTTATAAAGCCCTTCATAGCCTCGTTGCCAATCGATATGAAGCAGGAGTTGGAGAAAAAGCTCTCGGACAATGAGTACCCGGGAGCAAAGCACTCGAGAAGTCTTCACTAAGGAGGATGAGCACTCGGCATAAGCTGTGACTCAACTATGAAGGTCTCAGGGGCTACTGTGGAGGCCATGGGCCCTGGGTACCTCATGAGCAACATTAAGGCCACTTGGACAGAGGATGGGCCTAACCATATGATCAGGAATGCAACATGACTCGGCTGAATATTACCTTGTACAATAAGAAAAGGATATAATCCTAGTCGGGTACATTGTATCTCTATAAGGAAATCCCTTGGTCGGAGTCCGACTGGGATTCTTACCTTGTAACCCGGCGTCTGTCAGACACGGGTTTCACCCCAAACCCTATGTGTGTACCATGCTAGTCCCACGATCAATTGCTAGCACACACATTCAACATGGACATCATAATCCATACATCACAGGTTCAGCTCACAGTAGTCCAAACATAAGTCGTACCAGAGTCTAGACTTAGCGATTACATAGAGGTTGACTGGCCAAATAGAACAACAAAATAACAAAGAGTTCAACAGCGGAAACAAGATAATAAAGGCACCAAAAACCAGCAAGTGTGCCTCAGCCCGTCCACAGGCAACCAACCGGTAAGCCCTAGTAAGCACTGTCATCGTCGTCTCCAAAACCCGCTGCATAGAAGTACCCGATTGTCGGGTCCCCCTCAATCATCTCTAAAAAAAAAGAACTCACACAAGCGTGTGTGAGTACAATACATACTCTGCAAGACTTTTAGTATTTGCAATGGTATTTCATAATATGCGAAGATAAACAAGAAATGGTTCAGGTTCTGCACTTTGCATAAATCATAATATACATAGCGAAAACATTGCGGTTTTGCAACGAAATTTTCGTAAATCAATCTAGCACAGTAAATCAAGTATGTAAGCATCGACCCCAAGTGTTTCCAACCATCTAGGCTCCCTGCCCATGCCAGCCAACCGTGGCAACACGCTGCCACAACCATCCCAGAGAACTCCCCATTCGCACCATGATTTTCCCCAAAACAGTACCAAAATTTAAATCTACTATGGTGGAGAATTTTCCAAGTCATCCATAATCGAGGACACGGCTATTTGAATAGTTTTAACTCTCGAGAGTGTGTACAACTGTACCCACATGACAAGGACAATATGAGCTACCACACAGGAGGCTCACACCATCCATGACAAAGCCTTTCTACCGTTGACCTAGCAATTTCCCACACTTATGATCTATCCCTAGGGAGTTGGTAGGCCTCCCAAAACCCCAAGGCTCACACGATGTGCTGGTCGCCCTTGAACAATAATCAAGGTACCTTCGGGCCATGGACAATAACCATAACTCGCACTAACCCAATGTCAACAATAATGACCTACAACTACCACCGGCAGGTCTATTGCTAGGTATCAACATTATACTGAGCCAGGGACTCCCCATAAGAGCCACATGTGGTTTGTACTATGTTTCTTGGTTCTAGCTACACCATAGAATTGGTCCTTAGCGACCCGAGAGAGACAACCACCTAATCGGTACCACAAACAAGGCACCAAACACTACATCCACTCGCCCAAGTCAAAAGCATGTTTTCAATTTTTGTTTTCCACCAAGAGCACAGGGGAATTACCCACTTTTCATTTCCATAATTTCGCAAATGTTTCATTTCCCCAACATCCCAAAATCAAGTAACAAATAGCATTGATTAATTAGCAAACTAAGCATACCTATTGACATCCTCCCAACCACATGAACCCAGATTTTCGGTGGCCATATAGGTGACAAGGAATTCATGATACTCAAGTAACAAGGACAAGGCATATGCAACAAGAGGTTAACTACCCAAGAATCCCACACATTTCTGAGTAAAACTTTGCATGCATAATAGTTTGCAATCAATATAGTTTGTAAGTTTGAAATATAGGAGCAATTGATCAAGGGGGTGCTTGCCTTGCTCCTGGACTTCCTGGTACTCCTCTGGTTCCTCCTCGACTGGGTCAGCAACGTCGTGCTCTACGAGAATACCAAACGAATGAAATGGAAACAACGGCAAAATCTAACAGTACAGGAAGTACAAATATTTTTGCAGAATATGGAAGTGCATGATTTTAGATGAATTTAGGAAAAAGAATCGCTTGAATCCGAGTTTGTATAAGGGAGAAATGGCTAAACGAAGTCTGCTCTGTCCTAAAATCGAAAATAAATGAGAAACAGCATTCTCGCTCGACCGAACTGCTGAAACGGCTGAAAACATTCTACCGACTTAACAGGTGGTCTATTTGGGACGTTTTTGGTTCTAGGGGCATTTATATGGTACGAAACCTACATATGTGCTACTGTGAACCTAAGGACAGCTCCCAGAAGTGGATATACTCCAACTCGCTAGGATGTTAATTGCACATGCTCACACGTCGCTAAAACGGCCTAACATGTGAAATCCACCGGGCGTGAAATATTAATCTAAGGCGTTTGGAGGCGTGGAGGGTTTCTAGGGCCTAGGGGTCACTGGATGCACAAGTGGAATCTACGGGAAGGCTTCGGTAGTGGCGAACGCCTCGGTCCAAAAACGATGTCTTCGTATGCGCAAACTACACGTCTTCGTATGCTAACAACGACCGGCAAAATCGGGAATTCAACAGCAGCAGCTCTACTCACGGTTTTATCCCGTTCTAATGCTAGTGGGGCCAACCTGGCTTGCATGGGGCTGATGGGATGGCTGTCGCTCACTCAAACACAAGGGCACCTAAGGTGTTCGGTGAAAAGCCAAGCTAAAGTACGGCTTGTCTACCTCCTCTGTCCTCTCATGCTCTAGTGCATGGCTAGTGAATGCAGGGGACGGGGAAGCTCTAGGGGTCCTGCATGCAAGGTCGTAGGGTTCTAATTCATGCGGCCATGCTCCGATTGAGCCTCATCCACACGTGTGGCCACGGTGGTGTCGCTTGGGTGGATGGCAAAACAACGGCATGACAGGCCAAGCCAAGGATGTGGGGAGCACTAGTGGCCTCCCAGGAATAAAAAGAAAGCACATGCAGAAACAGGAGCTCACCAAAGAGTGCGGGTGGTGGGGTGCAATGATGAGGCGGTGGTCGGCTCGGCGACAGGGTTGCTCGCGATGGAGGCTGCAGACAAGCACTGCGATGAGTTCAATGAGTGAAGGGGAGATGGTGATACAGAAAGGACAGCGTTAAACTGACCAGGGCGGAGTTTAGCGGCTGCAAGGTCACGGCGGCACCCGGTCGGTCGTCGAAAACACGATGGGCTGCGGTGGTGCCTGCTGCTGCCGAGGGCAAAAACGGAGTTAGGTTGGGTAGGAACACATGGTGACACAGGGACAAGGTGAAACTCACCGGAGCTCCCAGACGGAAGGCGTGTGCTCGCCGGCGCCGTGGGCGGCACCTCACATTCCTGGTGAACCAAGGGGCAATCCCCTGGGTCCTTGGGTGCATGAGAAAGAGGGTGAGCTAGGGAGGCAGGAGGACATGGGCTTGGTTAAGAAGGAAGGCAGGGAAGGGAGAGGAGAGGGGGGGCGCTGCTCTACTCCATCAGTCTCGTGATGGTGTGTGCGTGGGCAAGCATGCAGCAGATAGACGGGACAGGGCAAGGCGTTGCTAAGGCTGTCAGGGGCATCTCGCGAGGTCCCAAGGTGGCTCTGCCTCTCCCTCTCACGTGGCCGGGGGCGTGCAGAGGTAGCCACATGGTCGAGCTGCACGGGAGGAGAGAGATCCTTGCGTGATCACGCTTGGGCGATGGAGAAAAGGGACTGCCTGAGTTGGCCTGGCTTGGTTGGGCTGTGGGGTCCAAATTAGAGGATGGGGCCCAACATAAAAAGTGTGTCGATGGGGGTTACCTACCTTGCTGTCGATGTTTTACACCGGCAATATGAATATGGGGCAAGTCACCGGATTGAAACTCGGTGGACTGCAAAGGAACACAGGAAGATTTTATACTGGTTCAGGCCCTCAATGCGAGGTAATACCCTACGTCTAGTTTGGATGTATTCCTTTGAGGATTACGGTGGTGGTTCTGATGAACTCTTGTGGTCTTGTGATGAATTGTGTGATGGCTGCCCTCATGGGGCGCCCCTGCCTCCCCTTATATACTAGGGACAGGGGTACAAGGTAGGAGTCCCGGCCAGACTACGGCTAAGGGATCTCCTCTTAGAGATATAACTTACCCGACTAGGACTGTATATTCCTTATTGTACAAGGCAAAGTCTACTAGGGGTTACTATATCTCTAATTACAAGGCCAGGCCCATCCTCTATCCGAATGGCCCATATGCTTGTCATGAGGTACTCGGGGCCCGTGGCCTCCACAGCAGCCCCTGAGACCTTATAGGGAGTCACAGATGATCCAACTGCTCATCCTCCTCGGTGAAGTCTTCCCGAGTGCATTGCTCCTGAGTACTCTTTGTCCGAGTGCTGCTTCTCCCAAGTCCTGCTTCATGTCAGCTGGCAGCGAGGCTATGAAGGGCTCCATATAGATGTATGAATAGTGTGTGCCGAATAGGCGCACCTATTAGGTGTAGCCCCTAACTTTGTGCTTAATTGTGAAAACAATTAAACATAAAGTCAAAGATCTTTAACCTTATAATTTTTCCCAAGTAGTGTACTACTGAGATATGAGAATATTCGGTATCATGTCAACCGGAAATAATTTATAGTCTTTGCCAAGTAGCATGCCACTCGTATATGAGACTCTTCAGCTTCATATCAGCCGGAAAAAGGTGTTTATAGTCTTTCCCGAGAGGCGTCCCACTCGGAAATTAGACTCATCAGCTTCATGTCAGCTGGAAGAAATATTTATAGTCTTTCCTGAGTAGTGCACTACTCGGAAGTTAGACTCTTCAGCGTCATGTCAGCTGGAATAATATTTGCTCATGGCAAACGTTGGCTAAGCATGTAAGCCGAGTACCACTTTATGAAACTTAATTCATTATGTGGTTAGGTGTACTTGAGAGATATCTGCATCCCCATTTTTAATGAAGACCAACTCGTGATCCTTGTAAGGATATATCTTCAATACCTGGTGGATAATACAGATAGCCAAACACATGTGTTCAGCAATTAGGCCTTCATAAAGCATATCTGTTTACCTCATCGGTTCCTGTTGGTAGCACCAGCACTGTGAGCTTAACACAGCCAGCCGAACGGCTCATATTGAGCATCGCTACTGTAAAACTCATATCTTGGTGGCCTAGTGCTGATTGTAGAAGCCCAAGCCCATGAGTCGGCACAGGTTCTATAAAGGTAGGGAGAGAGAAAAAAGATTCCCTCATCTTCTCCACATTCACCAATTGTTTCGTCTTCTAGCCTTCACGCCGAAATTTTGCCTCCCACCTCACTAGGGTTCGCCATTGCCAGCTCTTCCCCATTATAACTCAAGCGATTCCACTTCTCTCGTTCATCCCCAAGCCCCTAGTAATTTTCCCCCAAACTTCCTCGCCCTTAACCATGCCGAGGGCTTCAGATTTCATGGGAATGTCGGATGAGGCATAACACAAAGGCAACTTGGGATGACGGTCAACCAAGCATAGGAGCACATTGGGAAGTCACTACGGCTGCAAAGCGTGATATCATCTGCTGGCACCCAGAGCTACAGGGTAGCAGGGTGAATCAGTTCTAGAGCCCCAAGCCGACGCAGACTGTTGTTTTTCGCCGATCCTTGCTTTGACCGAGTCTATTCTTCTATCTTCTGAGCTTACCAGGTTTCTTGCCTTCTATGGATTGGAGTTGGTGAATCTGAATCCCTACTCAGTCTTGCAAATTTCTATATTTGTAACTCTTTGTGGAGTGCTTCTTGGGTGTGGAACTGTAGGAGTAGCGTAGGCTGCGACGATAGCAAAAATAAAAATTTACTACTGCGCACACCAGGACATTCATGCGAAAGAAGGGATCATGGATCGTTACCACTAGACGCGCAGTGCAGCGGAGGAAGAGTTGGAGAAGCCGGTCCAACCACGCGCGCGTCGAGGCGTAGTAGTGGAAGTAGTTTGATCTCCGGCATGATCAACGCCGCAAGGCGAGAGCACGCCTCTACGGGTATCACACGTCGGAGGCTGGAAACGATCAGCGAGTGTACTAGCACTCGTGAGCGGCTAGGGTTCGGGCTCGGAAGGTGCGGCTAGGGTTTTGCTCGGAGGCTAACAGAAAACACACGAAATAAAACGCCTCAAGCCCTTCGCCTCCCTATATATAGACCACTTACTGCGGCCTCCGTGGACTGAGGCCAGTAAGAGTCTACTCGACGGATCTCTATCCGAATCGAGCCCATATTCGAATCAACATTCGAATAAGTGTTTCCAGAACCATTAAGTGTGTGTACCCTGTAGGTTCACGTATATTTTGTCACGACCAGAAACGCCTTTCTGGTCACCCTGTTAATAGCGCCTCTAGCAAGGCAATTTAGCCCAGATATACGTAAAGATCATATGCGGCCGAACCTGAATGTCGGCTTAGTAACAAATCCCTTGCCTCCACGAGGGTTAGGTCGATTGAGCTCAAGGCGAGGACTATGTGTCATCCTCTTAGATAGCGCAATCACTCTCTCATCGCTTGTGATGGATTACAAACTTGTGATTGACACCTCAACACACGTAGCATGCCATGCACTTCCATAATCATTACTTCGGAAGGGCCCAGAATATCTCTCCCATAAGGAGGGACAAATATCTATCTTTTGATCAGTCATATCCCACTACATGTGTCATTAGCAAAACCCGAAGACCACTTTAGGAGTTCTACCCAGTTACGGAGTAGTGTTTAGTAAAGTCCCCAAATAAGCTACTACTATGTTGGAACCATGATGATCTCAAGGGTAAGGACTCTACAAAACACTACTTGAGACTAACTGGATGACACATGAAATCTCATCAGTATGTCATGCGGTATATCAACATATGTTCACTAACAATGTCCATATTATCGATATTGTATCTCCATACCATGATCCATGAACAGGACATCAATCAATACATATGCTGCATATACAATCATATTGTGCTCATATGATAGATGATCAGGATCATTTAGAAATAGCAATATTTGACATTAAGAGTGGGCTCGGATTGAATAAGTCACATACTCATTGATCACAAATGATAATGTCTATTTCAGAACGAAATCAATACATTATAAACATAGATGTGTATATATACATCTCCATGTTGCCCTAGGCATATCACTAACAGGAACCCAATCTCTCTCG